>LQRL01131182.1:0-19439 GCA_001703475.1 Hydroides elegans | reverse complement strand
ACGGTGGCCATTTTGGCCACCGGATTTTGAAACCCGGTGGCCCGACGGGGTTTTAGGGAGCCAATGGCCACCGGGCCACCGCTTATTTCGCACACTGGTATAAACATAGTGTTGTGCAGGTGCTTGTATTTACAGTGTCCACTAAAAAACGTGATGAGGATTTACGGTCGGCCCGTCTTCTGCACTTCAGACTTGAATTAATCGAGCGAAGTGCGGGTTTTGATGTTTGCGTCGAGAGCGTTCCAGATGCGAATGGTGTCGGGGAAAAACGATTTCTGGTAAGTGACGGTTCTGGCGTAGGGGACTAGAAATAGATTGCTGCGAATGCTCATTGTAGGTATTAGGAC
Source organism: Hydroides elegans (assembly GCA_001703475.1). Classification (NCBI taxonomy): domain Eukaryota; kingdom Metazoa; phylum Annelida; class Polychaeta; order Sabellida; family Serpulidae; genus Hydroides; species Hydroides elegans. The sequence continues at coordinate 19,092 of LQRL01131182.1, read as the reverse complement.
GACCGTTGGAATGAATACGAGTCTATACACTATTCGGTACATCATGACAGCTTTGGCCTGTTTTCTTCACTGCTGTTTTATCCCAGCCGAGTTGGTTCATCATTGCGCTCACGCTACTGGTCTGTTTGAAGTCACCATAGACGAATCCTGCCGCAATTCACTATACCTTTTCAAACTTGTCCATGCCTACCTAAGTATGTGGGTCTCACACTGGACTGTCGTATTCCATGAGTGGACGCACGAGTGACTGGTATGCTGCTTCCTTGGTATCCTTGGAACACTAGTGTAGGTTGCGACTCAGGAAATAGCACATGTTATTTGCGCGCTTGCTAATAACATCGACGTGAGTTTTTCAACTTAGGGGTTTTTGTAGGTTGATGCCTAGGTACTTTGTAGAGGCTAACTTTTCGAGCGTTTGGCCATGGAATATGTACTCAGATGTTTGTGATATGCATTATCGAACATTTGGATGGATGGAAAAACATCATCTAATTGTTTTCCCATTTTTGGAGGCAGTGTAGGTCTGCAGCTTTCTGCAGTCTTCCTTACTACTATTGACGGTGCGGTAGAAAACGCTGTCGTCGGCGAATAAATCAACATTTGAACCGTGTTGTAGGTAGTCGGGTAGGTCGTTAATGTATAAGAGGAAAAGGAGGGGTCCAAACAAACTGCCCTGTGGAACTCGTGAGTCCACGGTAGCTGCAGGGTAAGAGGCACCATCAACGGTGACACGCTGAGTGCGGTTACTTAGGAAATCACTGACCCAGTTATGTACCATTTGAGTTTGTATTTGAGCCTTTCAAATAGTACCTTATCGAATGCTTTAGAAAAGTCTATCAATACACACTCTGTTTGGGATTTTTCGTCGATGTTATTGGCTAAATTTTGCACCGTTGGTATTTATTGTGACTCGCATGATCGGTGTTTTCTGAATCCATGCTGCTTGTCCGTAAGAACATTAAGTTTTTTTAAAGATGATTCATTACACTACTTAATATAATATGCTCAAGGAGTTTACTAGCAACACATGTTAATGACACTGAACGGTAGTTTTCCGCTTTGGTTTGTTTCCTTTTTTGTATATAGGTACCACTTTGGCTTCTCGCCAGTCGTCCGGGATTTTCCCTTGATTAGAAGAAGAGTGTGAATTTAGGAGCTAGCTCGCTAGCATGCTGTTTAAGCAGGCGTGTGGGTAGACCTTCGGGCCCTGTGGCTTTATAGGGACCTAAAATCCTAAGCAGCTTGTAGACTCCAGACTCGTTGATGTTGATATGCGTTATGGATGGATGGGGGCTTGGTCCCTTGTCAGGTATTGTGTTGTAGTTTTCGTTGGAGTTGAAGACCGATGAGAATTGTCGTTTAGGATTTTTGCTGTGGCGTTGCTCTCGTTTTGGATGATGCCGTTGGTGTCTTCTAGAGGGGAAATGCCGCTATGGTATTTTCTTTTACTTTTGATGTAACTCCAGAAGCGCTTTGAACTCGATATGTCTGTTGCAGAAATTATGTCTTTCATATAGTTGTTATGTGCTTTTATACATTCGGCTTCTGTTTGACGCATTAATTTGACGTAACGTCGATGTTCGCGAAAGCCTATTGGTTTGCCCCTTTGTATGTTGTTGCTTCTTTGCATTCTATGGGTTAGCCTTTTGAGGTTGTTATCCACGGTTGGTTGTAGCGTGTGGTGGCTTGTTTGGAAGCCACGTGTTTTCCACAAGCGAAGTTAGATTGCTTTTTATTGACTTCCATAGTTGATTTACCAGAGTGCTGGCATCGTAATTTGTGAAGTGATCCTGAATGACTATCTTCTTTTACAATCTTCTTTAAGGGCAGCGTCATCTGACTTTTTCCACAGGTTGATGGTTTGTCTTGAAGGTTTGGGTAGATTGGCTTGCACAGGAGAATCGACACAGACGATTTCATGATCGCTTAGGCCCGGTATGTTGGAGCATCGACTTATTGGCGCTGGCCTATTTGTGAGAATTAGGTTGAGTGTTTTGTCCTTGTGTGTTGGCTCTTTTCCTGTTTGTTCTAAGTTGCAGTTGTTAATCATCGAGAGGAACCTATTTGAGAAGTACTTAGGATATTGATGCCCTTTTACTGTTTCTGCGTTCCAGTCTTTATCAGGTAGGTTGAGGTCACCCCCTATCCATATGGTTGCGTTTTGATGCAAGTGAGCGATAGATTCTATAGTTGTACACAATTTGTCTAAATATTCGTAATTTGAGCTTGGTGGTCGGTAAACTGAGCCCAAAATCAAAAGACTTCTTTTGATGTTAAGGACTTTGACAAATATAGCTTCTAGTTTAGCGTCAGATTCCAATTGTTCCTGTTGCATAATGGATTTTACCGCGATGAGCACACCTCCGTACCCATAATCTCTGTCGTTTCGATTTATGATGAGGTTGGATGGAAATATTTTTGCGCTTGACATGTTTTTATTTAACCAGGTTTCGTTTCCTAAAATGATGGTTAAGTCTGAAGTTTTAATAAGATTTTCGATCTGCTGAGTTTTTTTGTTGGCGCTTTGAAAATAAGTGACGAGACAGCGAATTTTAAAAGTTTTAAAGTGGATCGCTTTGGAGAAGAGGACGCAACAGGTGGGCCAGGGCTGATACTGGTGCTTGATGATTCTAGTTGTGAGAATCAAAGGCGAATGAGTTCAATAGGGTGGCTGAGAAGTTTGGAATGCCACAGTTCGTGCAGATCCATGAGATATTGTGTATGTTGTTAGAGATTGCAGTTGACATTGCCATGCAATTTACGTAGTACCATTGCTCGCAATAGTCGCAGGCGAAACCACTTTGACGCCATGTCACCGCTTTTTTGCAAATTTGACATGAGTATTATATTTGCCGTGGACCAGGGTTGGTTTCGATGGCGGCTGAATTGGCTATGAGCAGCAGTATGAGGTAGGAGTGTGAATGAAGTTTAGTAGTAGGGTAGTTTGTGCCGTTTGTAATTTTCGGGTAGCTCTAAGCATGAAAATACCGGTTTTGATGTTGCATCGGGGGTTTGAACCCTCGTCGTTTCGGTGTTGGTCGGGGCAATTGTCTAGGTGATAGCACAAGCATCCGGTGGCCGCTATTACCATAATATAAAATGTTTTGAAAATTGACGCCATGTTTGTTTATATGTGAGATTTCTGGTAGAGATTTATGTCAAAATTGGTCTAAACGGATCAAATGTTAAAATGATATACCTGGGATGTTAAAATTACAACTAGTGGCTAAGGAGTTCATCCAAAAAGAAGCCAATAGTCTAGATCCTAAAAACACTGGTCTTGATTGCATATCCCCGAAATTCTTAAAAAAGGTGCTTAACAACTGGCTTCAGGTATCACAAGCGTTGTGACATATTTGATTTGTTATACGTAACACTATGTTACATTTGCTAGATGATTGTTGTAGCCTAGCTATTAGAGACTTTGCCATAGTTTTTAGGGTATTGGACATTACTAACAAGCTGTGATTATGTATAGCATGCTTTGGCTTTTTTGACATCCCATTGAATTGTAAATCGTATACGACAGTACTGTTAATACACACTATTATTAGATTTATTGCGCTGATAGTTACGTATGAGTTTGCTGTAAATATCTAGCTGATCTAGGATTTCCTGGGTATATGTTTATCTGATAGTTACTAAAGAGTTGTAAGGGGTTGTATTCAGTAAGAAGATTGTCGGTGAGCGATACAGATCTTTAAGATTTGATTTCGAATCGACACTAAGGAAATTAAATTGTGCACATCTCTAACAGACTGTCTAGATACAACGAAACTCTTTAGTAGCTATCGGATAAACACATACCAATCACAATATTGAATCAAATTCAAAACAGAACAATACAATGGTCGACAAAGGACAACTTCATTGAAAAACAAAAAAGGGTAACACACTCGTAAAAGCGTAAATCTAACTCACAAAGAACACGGAACAAGAACAGTGACATGATACATAGAACCACCTCGGATTATATATTGCAAATTTGAAGGCCTGCAAGGACAGCAAATCCATATTCAAATATTTCAACTGTTGCTTATCTGTGCCACAACAAGCAAAATAAATCAAAGCCAGCTTCATAAAAATATCCAATTACAGCTTTCTAAACGGCGAGAACATTTAATAAAGTATTACTGAATCCAAACAGATAACACTCAAAAACGCTTATCGATTGATAAAGTAGCCCTCTCAAAGTCCAGCTCACAAGACCCTATTTAATCATATGTGATTAAATAGTCTCATCGCTATGACCTTATATAAAGAATTATAAGTCCTTTACCGAATCTAAGATTCCATCGAGAATCAAGAAAGGCTATGTTTAACATCTCCCCCAAAAAGCATGATGTAGTTTTTTTAACAAGAGCTCTTTCGAATCTAGTATTTATTTCAAAATTAATTGAACAGGAAGTAATCGATCAACTTGAGAACCACTTTCAAAACAATGACTTAAATGACAAGTTCTAGTCTGCCTATCACACACACCACTCTCGACATTGCCCTATGACATATCGCTTATGGAATCATGATATCCCTGTATATCCTTGTCATGCAGTTTGTATGATGATGTTTAATCTGAATGAGTAGTCTGATATATTAGATCATGATTTTATAATTGAGCGATTAGGCAATGCAAAAGGTCAAAAGGTCAAAAGGCCAAGCGCCTGGTTCATTCCATAATTTTGCTGTCAACCACAAAGTGTTTGTGTATATGAAGAGACCTAGGCTCAGTTATGCTTGTTCGATGGGCTCTTGGTTATACGAAATGTATAAGAAACCACTACGCAATATGCTAAACAATCTTTGGTACTCTTTGATTATGACACCGGTCAAACAGCACACAACAAACCGTAGATCAAACGAAAAACTTTATGAATGCTAACAACTTAGATTACACAAACTCTTATTTATGGTGTTTGGACTAAGGGAATATATCATGAAAATTACCATATAAGATAACAACATTTAAAAAATGACGTTTTGCTGGGGTTTAGTGCACATATATAAAACATGGTCACAACGTGCCGATTTTATATAAAGAAAACATGGCATATCCGACTATATCTAAGCGAAAAAGCTGTCAAACGGATAATGCTTGCGATGGTTACATGTCAATTTAATCACGGCACCACCCAGCTCGTTAATTTTCCGAAATATACACAGCAAGAATATAAAAAAGTCCAAAACGAGGCTGCACGGGTGACCTTTGTTGTCCCTCGTGTAATAAAAAACAGCAGACATAGTAATATAACTAAGCAGTGAGAGAAATATATAACCAACCCGGCCAATTAAGTAGAATAATGTAGCTAAAATGTAACTTAAAACACACACTTTTCAAATAATGCCTGTAACTTTATCTGATGTGATATACAGGAAATAAGGATCATATTATACTCTACTGTTTTAGAGTGTTGCTTGCTTACATCAAGGTTGGTCAATAAATGTATTCGAATGCAAAAATAAACAGTCGACTCATATTCAAGATGCTTCGTATTTTATCAGGTTAAAAAAATTGTCAGTGTGTTGATTATAAGTGTCCTAAAATTTATTTTGTTTCTGCGATTTTGCAAGTAATTACATTTCAACCTGGTTTCAAAATTAAGCATAATTGAAAACATTCTCACATCACAAGTTCTCCAAATCTCATCTATGCCCAGTAAATGTTCGGCCGGTCTAGTGACTTTTGGAGGTTAACTACCCGGCAGGCCAGTGTGAAATCTGTTATGTATTATTCAATTATTACTTTTTTATCGATTCTGTAATTCTTGTCAGTAAAATTTCGCTCGCGCCTCTGGCGGTCGCATCATCAGTCATCCAGATTTTGTATTTATTTATGTGGTGACAAACAACTGTCTGCTGGTTAAGATTTCGGCCTGGCCAGTACGTTTTATAGGGTGACAGGCCCGTAGTGCCAGTGTTTATTATGCCTTAAATGCAAGCATTCCTAATAGCTCAAGCACATATTAGGCTTTAAGGTGGTTTAAGTTTCTTTATGTTTAGAAATATATATATATTGACATAAAATAATCTCTCATTAAAACAAAAGCCAATCCAAAAAATATTTATTTCATGATTGACAGCAACCGGATCCAAGTAAGTACTGAATGCACACCGATGTATACTGTTGCATATATAAACATTTAAACAGAAACAAATAACATATTTACTGCCGGATTATCTGTTCCAAATATATATTTTTTATCTACTTAATATTTGAAATTACATAGAAAACTGTAAATAGTAATAATAATATAGTTAACAGTTATATTTGTTAGATAAAAAACCTTTGTTACATATTTATATTTAAAATTATGTTTTAGATGCCTTATAAGACCATATAATGATTATAGAACAAAAAAAAATATTTGTAGTTGTGACTCAGCATGATATGCCTAAAATTAAGTGGGAAATATCATCATATAATTTTCACCATATAACGATTTCTATTGAAGCACAAAAAGTATCTGATTATATTATTATTTCTATTATAACCAGAATCCAAATTAATGCACTTACAAAGCTCTTCGGTCGTATACCATGCTATTTATTCACATTTCATTTACGTCACATAATACTCTAATCTAATTAAAGTTATGTCGACATTGTACTTATTTGATGCATTGTCAACTCAAATGATTGTCTCATTGTACCAATATGCCTCAAATAGTAAAATGATCCAACAGTGACACGGCAAGTTGCATCAAAGAGATTGAGATGCTCTTATGAATAGTGATGCACATGCAACATTATTGGCTTAATCAACCATGTTAGCACGATACCTTTGAGCCAGACAGGTCCATCGCAATGCTATTTTTTAATGATAAGTTTACTTAGTTCTTTAATTAACTGTTTCTGTTATAAAGGTAAAACCGTATTCAGTCTAGTAAACAAAGTGAACTGCTGTTGTTTGAATCAATCATTGTTTATAAAACTTTCAACAATGTTAATTTACAAGTTACTTACAAAACATATTCTGTACCTAACCTTACCTTTTATAATTTCAATATCATATGGCAAACAGCATTTAAAAAGTAAGACATTGACTATAATGCATCTAGGTACAGATACTGATGAGTATGATTCAATAATGGATTTTATTGCAGAGTTAATCAATGAGAGAGAGGATATTTTACCGGATTATCGTATAAATTTCGAAAACCATTATGTTCAGCTAGTAGGTATATTTTTCACGATATCTTGTTCCCTAAAAAATCACTGTTCAATGTTTTCCATGCGTCCAAGAAACATTTTCAATTTTATTAAAAGATCCATTTTGTATCATACATAATATGGGGTTTATTTTTCATAGTTATTTTTCATGCATATACTATGATAATATTATTCTATTGATAGGAAAATGTTGGGGAAGCTGTTAAATCATTCATAGATGGTTTAACAAAAGAGCCAATAAAAGTAAGTGCAGTTATTAATTGTTTTATTTTAAGCGATTATTTTCGATGCTATTAAAATACCCTTTGACATTTTGAGATATTTTTTATTTTGGATGTTCTTAACTATATTGATTTTTATATTTTGCAAGTAACAGCTTATTTTGATTCATTGGTTAATGAAAACATATGAAATATATATATATTGTATATTTTATTTTATGAATTTTAGTGTGCAATTATAGGCCCTCCCTTTTCATCTCAAGCTACAGTTGTAGCTGAAACAGCCAAGTACTTCAATTTAGTTCAGGTTAGAATCATTAATTAATTTATTACAATAGACGAGATGTTTTATTGCTTTCCAATTCCTTCTATAGTGCAAACATTTAACAATGAATATTTTCCCTACTGAAAATCGTAAACGATTCGCACAGTGGACTCCCTTGTTTAATTACCACCCAACACGTTGCAAAATACCAGAAAAACCCTTATACACGTTACTGATGATGATCTATACACACTATATGCATTCATATAAATATACAGAAATGATGCACGTAAAAGTCCATAACTAACAAAACCAATTTTATGTAGTTATATAGATAACTATCCCCCAATAAGATCCAAAGAACATGTTGATCACGTTTCTCTTGCAGCTATTCAGTACTCATAATCTGCCATACAAATATATTAATTTTAAAATATCAAACCTTGAGATGTCGATTAATTCTCTTTCATTTTCAATCGTTATTAACTAATAAAAAATCGGTCAAAAATCTCATACTAAACTTAGGCTTACAATACGACAAAGAACTCTGAAACAAGGAATCTATCTGCACGATACGATATACATAAATATGTTTAGCATTAACAATAACTTAACATTCTGTAAACCGAGTAGAATGTCAAATGGTGTTGTAATAGGCAAACAATGTAAACAATTTTGAGATTATCAATATTAAGTTCAGAATATAAAAATAAATTATACACAACAATATGCTCCATCTCAAACCACTGCCCTGGATCTCAAGTCAAACTGCAAAACGTTTCTCGTTGTCAATATAAAAAAGTGTTTTCATTATTGAAACCTTCTCTAACCGAATGAAAGAGTAATGTAGACCCAAAATCGAATTAATATTGATTGTGCCAAATAATATCATATACCTATTTATTAGAACTTAGATTGTTTTTCATATACCTATTTATTAGAACTTAGATTGTTTTTCAGAATTTATCGATTATCAACCCATCAAAGTATGACCATCGGTACTTTATCATGAAGCATTTATACTATTGATTGATTGTATTTTCATAGATTGGATATTTAAACTCGTCACCTGTTCTTGCAAATAAGAACAAATATCCGTTATATGCACGTACATACGATAGCCATGCGTTAAATAATTTGGCTATCATGAAGGTTATTGAATATTTTGGATGGCAGAAGATCGCAGCTTTTGCTTTCGACACGGCTTTCGTATCAGCTGTAAGTTGCAATCATATCTTCAAATTCACAATTGAGACTTATACCATTTTGTTATAAGACGAGCGGCTATAACGTTGCGTAAATTATAAAGAAAAAGGTATAGATATTTATTGAAATTTACAACATGAAACGCTATGTCTTATTTTGCATTCAAGAATGACATTTTTTTAGTCGAAAGATGACTTAGTTGCTGAAGCACCTAAGCAAAATGTGTCTATTCTATTTGCAACTGACTACTTGCGTGAACCAGAAATACAAATGCAGCAAATTAAAGTAAGTAAAGCGCTTTAAAAATTATTATGTCGCCCCAGGGCGTAAATGTTATGCAAATAAAACTATCCGAAAAATCTATAAACAAATATGCAACAAATATTATTATTTTCGTTTTGGTTTTATTTTAAGCATTATGTCGCCCCAGGACGTAAATGTTATGCAAATAAAACTATCCGAAAAATCTATAAACAAATATGCAACAAATATTATTATTTTCGTTTTGGTTTTATTCTAAGCATTTTTTATATTATAAAAGGAATCTGACGCGCGTATCATAGCTTCATTTTCTTTCTGGGAGCCTGAATATGAACTTGATAGGAGAATTGCATGCGAGGTAATATTTGTAAAGTGGTATTTTATATATATTGCTATGATCGTAGCGTTGTATATATATTGAAATAAAAGATAAATGAATAAGATAGAACATATTGATTGTACGTGGTCATTTGATTAATTCATTATCATCATAGCCAAATAAGACTATAAAATTATATGAAACTGTAACAATGTTGGGTCAGATTATGCAAAAATCTTTTTGTTTATCATGCTGGAATTAAATGCATAATTTATGCAGGCATACAAGAGAGGAATGTTCGGTAGACGTTTCCAGTGGCTTGATTGGAGCAGACGATTCGGCGTTTGGCGTGAAATCAATGCACAAGCAAACGATGATTGCACTCGAGATGAGCTCATTGAATTCGCAGAGGGGTCGTTGTCATTTGATCCAAAAATACTATCTAATGAGGAATATGTCAATATCAAAGGGTCAACGGGAAAGGTAATCAATGATGACTAGGTTAGAAAACCAAACTAAATTGAAGATGATTTTTAATCAATGTAGTTGATTGATATTTATAAGAAATTTGGTATGACTGAGGTAGGAGAATTAATTATATGAAAATCTATTACAATTTCGAAAATGCATATCTAATGAAAATAATTTTGATTATTTTATATATTTATTTTGATCATATCAGAGTGCATAAAGATATAATCAGTTTATTTCATTGAACTGTTAATAAATGGAACAGTTATTTGGTGATTGGAATGAGTATGGAAATTCTATTTACAGACAGGTTTGGAGATTGACAAGGCTTACGAGGAATTCTTAGTCAATCATAACAAAAAGTACGAAAATACATCACGTAAGTTTGATTCATTATTACATTTTGCAAATCGATAACAATTGATTATTTTGGTTTTAAATTGCAGGTAATATATATATATATATAATTATTTTTAGTTTTGTTATGTATCTTATTATATCTGCAACCTAGCAAACAAATGTAAGAATTAGTATAATTGGAGAATATATCTTTTTTTAGTTTGTAATGGTACTTCACAAATAATAGAATAAAAAATTTATTTTGTAGTATACAACTTTTCAAATGTCGTTTTAATGGAATGTAGTACTTGGGTAATATGAAAGAATTAACTGGTTTCATCATGATTTTTCGAGATTGAAAATAGATTTAGAACATGAAATAAACGACTGACAACATAAAGTAGGTGTTTGAAACAAATGGATTTGCCTTTTATTCATTTCTAAATGATGAATAATGTTGATACCTAGTAAAGCGATTAAGATACCTGAGAAATGATATAATAAACATGTTACTGTTACTGGAATTTTTCATGCATACATTTAATCTTATTGTATTGTACCACCACAGGTATATATATCGGATTAGACCTTTTACCGACTACATTAGATGCTGCTTGGGCATTATTCTTGGCTATGCATGAATCTGAAGAACAACTGACAGCGGTCAATTCAAATATGAGTGAATTTGCATATGACAGCCCAGACCACGCACAAATGATATATAACAATATACTTAAACTGCAGTTTTATGGACGATCGGTATATCAACTATATACCATTTGTTTAAACAAATGTTCAACACATAGCAATGAGTATATTGTTAACTAATATTTATGCCAAATTTATTTATCTTACATTATTTTGTTTTCCGAATTTTGTATCACAGATGGATAGGTAAGGTGTACATTCAATACAATAGAATGCCATTAATTTTTGTATGTAATTTTAATTGAGCACTGATGTTTTAATACATATTAATATAGGGGCTTGTGTCGTTTGACAAAAAAGGAGATCGGCTTTTGGATTTGGATATATTCCAAATCAGAAAAGGTGAATTTGTACCTGTTGGCGAGTATAAGCCTTTAACGGATGAACTCATATGGTTTGTGGACCCAAATTCATTATTTGATGGTAAGGTTTACTTTTCCAGAAACTGAACATAGAACAAATATAACAAGAATTATTTTGAAATCACAAGTAGAGTGTAAATGATGAAATGATATTCCATTAAATTGCTCATTGCCAAATCTACTGTTTTGACAGGTTTAAGTTACTATCAGCAAGAACAGGATATTTAGGATTTAACATTATGCTTATCGTTTATTTAATAGGTGGTCGTCCACCTTTCGATACCGACGTTTTACGGTTTCTTCAACTTCATACAAATGATGCCATGTTTCTAATGTCATGCATACTAGCTGGTTTGGGAATGATGTATACACTTACCGGTTGCATCATTACGGGTTACTTTAGAAATATCAGGTGAATACGGATATTAATAATGTTGTAGCTTATTATTTGTAACATAGATATTGCATACATGTATATGCAATATGAATATATGTTTATGCAATACACGTAATGAAAATTCTAAAAACATTTGCTATTTACTCAAAGTAAGAATAAGTATTTACATGTAATTTTTAGATATATAAAAATGTCATCCCCGAGAATAAACTATATGATTGCACTTGGTTGTATGCTGATATATACAGCTGTTATAATATGGGGTGTTGACAAAGCAGGATTTACAACTCAGCGAGTACTTTGCAGTGTAAGAGATGATTTGTTATAGCTTATTGCATAATGTTGTTTTTTGGACAATGTATCCAAATCGTTGTTCTCTTAACCCGTTGATTGCTTAACCCTTCATTCTGTCCTCGAACTTTATCCAGATTGACATTTAACATATATGTCCATGAAAGCCTTATTCATGACAGCTAACGTAATATATATGTGTATTTAATTGATAACAGCAGTCAATTCATACCTTCTTGTACTTTTTTTTCACAACCGACTTTTAATCATGTCCCGTATTGTCAAATATCTAGACAAGAGTTGTGCTTCTTGTATGCGGCTTCACATTTGCATTTGGAAGTATGTTTTCCAAAACCTGGCGTGTCAATCAAGTTGTTACCGCAAAAACACTACAGAGAAAGGTTCTCGTTTAGAATTCAATCTTATTACAACATATAGCTTATTTCAGTCAGGAATATTACACGATGTTGAATTTAATTGCAATTAGGCAAGACAATTTGCTAATATCTCTGAATAGTTCTAATTTATACGCTATTTTACCGATGAATCATAATATCAATACACTTTCCATAGGTTATCAAAGATAAGCATCTCTTCCTCTTGGTGTTATGTCTGCTCTCATTTGATATTTTGATTCTTTCGTTATGGTTTGTTTTCGATCCCATAAAATGGGAGAAAACAGAGTTGAATATACAGGTAAATATTTTTGTTTTTGAATATGGCGTTACTTTAAGTACGAATATTGATATGAAGCTTAAGGTATGATATATGTCCGCTATTTTATAGCATGAAAAATTATAACAAGAATAAAAATCACATATTCATTTAACGTATTTATATTAAATTACATTTTTATCGCATCTATTTATTTGTGACCATCTATTTCTAATTTATTAGGAAGACCATGATGAAGATGGAATTGTTTATCAAGAGGTTGTGTATATGTGCTCATCAAGCTACGGAACATACTGGTCTGGCTGCATATACCTCTTCAAGGGTGAGCTTAAACTAACTCTAGCTCAACTAATATGTTGAATATAATGTATTATATTTCTTTATTTGGCATGTGTGAATTTATTAAAATAAATCATTTAACATATTTACACTTGAATATTAAACATTAACACATACCAATCTAAAAATATTTGAATAAGGATACATTTTTATGAAAATTGAACAGGATTGAACTCAAAGATTATTTAGTTTTGAAAAGGAAAGGTTTGCGTTTGAACTCAAATTACTTGCAATCAAATAAAATATAAAGTTAACGTTAGTGTACCTCAACAGGTTTATTACTTATGTTTGGGTCGTTCTTTGCATGGCAGACCAGAAAAATACAAATTCCAGAATTGAATGACTCAAAACACATAGGTGAATTATTTCATTTGAAGGCCTAAATTAATACATATAAAATCCTATCAAAACAACCATTTGGAATAATATTTGAATACTATTGTTACTTATATTGGTTATATATTAAATAAACAAAATAATAAACATCATAATACATTGTGATAGTACCAACTATTTGTAAATAATTTTGATGTTTTTTTTTCTATATGATATAAGGATTCTCAGTTTACAACATCATGATAGCTTCCATATTGACCGTCCCGTTGGTAAATATCCTTCCGAATGACCAATTGAATACTATATATGGTTTGACTGTCATTAGTATGTTGACATGCTCCACAATAACAGTCACATTGGTTTTCGGTACGAAGGTAAGGGGAATGTATAAATAGTTGATAATTCTTTGTGGTGTTAAATAACATTAATTCGATATTATTAATTTAGTGCATTGCTTGTATTAATTAATTTTGGAAATGAAATAGAAAAAAAAACTTACACTCCCGTTTTAATATTGCTTTGCTTTGAGTTCTAAATTGTAAGGAGATAATCAATTATTTGTAGATATACCACATAATTGTTTTGGGTAATAAAGTGGACGACTTAACAAAATCAGCCTTTGAGTCATCACTATCTACAGTGAATTCAAAAAAATCCAACATGTAGCTAATGATACAACAAAGACCATTTATAAACAATTATGAATATCCAACAATTAAGTTTCAAGTCATCAAGAATAAAAATTGTATGAAAATAATATGCGGTATTTTTCTCTGTTGTATAATTTTAAAATGAAATCTAAGTTTGTAAAATGATAAAAATGAAAGAAGACCGGAATAAATTACCAAATGAAATGAAGATAACATCTTTTCGGTTTGATTGTCAAGGTTTAACTAATTTTCACCCAATATATGCACATTTAAATAATTTATTTTACTGTATGAATGAAATGTTGAATAGTCTTAACATTTCAAATTTGGTCTTTATGTTTTTCTAATCTTTAGAAGTATATAAAAAAGCTTGCCATAAAAAGTGAATCGCTAGTATTCATCATTTTGAAACCATAAAGATATAAATTGTTGTCATAATAAATTTCTAATAGTTTATTATTGGGTTTTAGTAATTCACAATTAAATAATATTCAAATGATAAAAATGTGGCAACAAATGTTTACATTTTGTTTGTTTCATTACCAAATTTTGTATAGAAGGTTGACAGGTACCCTAAGCTACCCAGTAACAGAAGGTGTTGGTCAGTCTATCATAGCTGAATTGTTATTAATTCTTATATGATTTCTGTTCTTTTATTACAAACTAAAGATATAGCTATCATTGATATGTTTAACTAATATCCCATTTATTCTAAGTCTACGAGGCTAGTTGTCGTCGTCCAACGCAGCTTATAGACATCCGACACCAGACATCAGCAGCTCATGTAGGTATTCTAGTACGCACACCATTTACATTACATTACATAATGAATATTAGTTTTATTCTTATCTCTGCTAATTGGCTTTTTTGCAATTTGTGTCAAATAACATGTAATCATCGGAATATAAAAATGGACATGCAATTGTTGACATGCTTGTCTCAGCCGTAATGTTCAAGGGTTTTCGGTTCTGTTGGTTAAAATGTCTTAACCTCCGATTCATGTTTATTGAGTCGTAAACTTACCAGAGCTCGGTTGTTTTTTAGTAATTTGAAAGAGTAACTCAAAATCAATCAATACAACATGATGTTTTTGAGTATTTAGCTGGGTTTGTGATTTTGTTTTGTATTCAAAACAATAACGCGGTGCCTTTGATAGAATCGAGCATACACCGGTCATTAGAGGACTCAGCGTCACTCGCGTCAACGTCTCATTGTAACCTTCGTTGTGTGCGCTCTCTTATTCGTCATTATATCTCATGGAGATATATCAACAATCGACGCTTTCTTTTATTTAAGCACACTTTCACAAAGAGTTTATGTTTTGCATTGAACTCTGTTAAAAAAACTAGTAAAAAAGTGTTTAATAAAATGCTTAACTAACTTTAAGAATAAGGTATAAATAATCAGGGGCAACAAACGAACCAAAATTGTATGTTAGTCTTAAACCTTAAAAAATATTCCAAACGCATACATAATCTAAAAACATTTTGATATCACTTCATATAATGGACAAATATCTGTTCATACTTTGCTAGCTAGTTAACCATAAAATGCAACATTTTTACTTTATTATCTGTCCTACATGTTACAAGCTATGCTAATCAGAACATATCTGACGTTTAAAAATTAAGATATGACATGGGTTGATTTAGAATTATGCATGACAATATGAATTAAATATCTATTTCTCAGCTGGTTACTCCATATTAAAAATATTTTTTGTTTAAATAATGTAGGTTATCGGGACCACACTTGTATTATTTTCAAAAAGTTCAAATTGTTAAAACTTGTGTATCTTGTATATTACCAAACTAATATTTGTATGTATAAAGCTAACCGTGGTCATATACCTTTAGAAAATACAATTAAAGTGCCAAAAAAAATAAAGACGTTCATAGGTATAATAGAAGGGCTAAGGATATATATTTTTTTTGCAAGGCGAAACTCAACTAAAATTGGTAAAATGTCAGTGAATTCAAATTGTATTGACTTATGGAATGTTCTTCCAAAAATGTAAAAGACAGTGATCATAAAAAGTTTTTAAAAAACGTGTTAAAAAGCAGTTGTTAAATAATACCTTGATAAGCTTAAAATGTATTATATTTGTTTTATTCAATAGTGTTTTTTTTCATTTAATTTTGTAATATAATTACTGATCAAATTGAAACAAGTAGAATCAGTAGTTGTAGCATATTTATTTTTTGTTTATTGGGTCTGACACTTTATAAGAATATGATTTTCTTCCAGTCAGATCATTTTCGTTTCATATAATGTTCTTCTATCTTCTGTTATGAAAAGTGTCGAAATTGTACATTTGTATGTTTTACGAAATAAAATATCGTTTTTAAATCATCAACATTACTTATTTTATGGTTTTTGAATTAGCCATCGAGATGTCATATCTGTTCATTTGGCTAGCTAGCTGGGAGAGCCATAAAACATCGTCGGATGTCCCTATCTCTCTAGTCGTGTATTGTATCCATTATTATTCGAGTATTAGGGTGCTGTTGGGTATAAGAACGCGAACTTAAACATTGGTTCAGCAGTGGTACCCTAAATCGTATACCCCGAAATATATATTTTATGCCCCATGGGTGCCCTTAATTGATTACGTCATGAAAACCGGTGTAAATACACAGACAAGTGTTTGGGACAAGTGTGAAATTATCGTTTTGTGGGCAAAAATATCCCTTTAACTAGAATATGTCATCAAAATAGTATAAATAATGGGATGTACTTCATCCATTCCAGGTATGTAGTGTATCTTGTGTAATTGTATAGCACAAAATACAATAGAATGAAGATTGTTTATCGGTTTCTAAGACTATTTTTCTCCAGTTTACTTGTAGGACAGGCTGTCTACCGAGGTCCGACGAAATTTTAGGAATTATTTTAGGAATTTTTCAGCAAATTTTAGGAGTATTTTAGGAATTTTAGGAAATGTTTGAAAATTCAAGGAATGTTTTCAGGTGAATATATATATATATATGATATTATAGAATTCTCATATACTGCGGTCAGTCTTGATAACAAAATTGTCAAGGACATGACCCAGCTTTAGTTTATAGATATGGCTTTAACTCTTTAAAGTACTAACAAACACGTTTTTGTTTATTGTTTAATACAAATTGACAGGAACGTGTAAATCATATGCCGACACAAAATGTCATATGTTATCCATTTGTTTAAAAATCTGCATATATATAAAATTATTATATTGTTTTCATCATTATAACATGATTATAAGGAAAATGCTGTACAAGCTTGGATTCGAACCCACAACCATATGACAATAATTCCGATCATATACCCCTGGGCTACAGGCCCTTACGCGATATAAATGAACATACAAACAATATGTTTGAGTACATTATGACCCGGCCATTATATCAAATTTAAGACTTTTAGATAAGATATCATATGGTCATCTACTATAGGCACCATGAATAAGATTATTATTTCTGACGTATCTAAAGGAAAAATACATTTGATCGTGCCCACGACCTTTGGATCATGAAGCCGATATTCTACTGACTGAATTATTTGTTCAGATGTGTAACAGCTGTAATCCAAACAATATTTAAGTTCAACAGACATAAAATTTAATAACTTGATGTCCACCATTGGATAGAAGATGAGTCAATCGCCCAAGACACAAGCCCCCGCATGACCAACCTCTCTGCACATAATACACGCCATTAGACATGTCTTACCGAGAGCAGATGGAGTATGGTCATGCGGAATTGGCTGTAGATTTTTTTTACATATTGAAGACCAAATGTTGCATAAATCGACAAGTCCACCAAAGTGGGTCAGGCGTCCTAAACAGCAGTAGCCGGTATGAGTTTACCATAAAAAAGCTTTGGTTAAAGTTTGAATGCTCTACGACCAGTACTGTGGGAGAAGATAGGCTCCAAAGCAAAGAGTTTTTCTCTATATAGAGGACCGAATTGTCGAAAACGTCGAAGTCCACCATGGTGACCCACGTGGGTGATACGTCAATTAAAGCAGTAGCCGGTATGAGTTTTAAAGAAGTTAAAAAGAAACTTAGGTCAAAGTTAAAATGCTGTGGGAGGAGATTTTACTAAACAACTTACTAACAAAACAACTAACTAACGGTGGACTACGCCAACCGATTGCACAAACCCAGTTTTCGTTTCACGAAAGCTGGGTTAATAAAACGAGGTAAAAAACAGCGTTGCCAGTGAAAAAAAAAACTTAAAACTCAACTTTTATATCATCTCATTTACAAACTAGTAGATCAAAACACGAGTTTCATATGACAGGAAAAAAAAATAGTTGACCAAAATGAAAATTTAAGGAATTTTAGGAATATTTTCGCAATTTTAGGAATTTTAGGAATTTAAAACTTTTTTTAGGAATTTTAGGAATTTTAGGAAGAGTAGACAGCCTGGTAGGAGCAAAGACCCTTTGAGAGGACTCGCTGATGATTGAATTTCTACTTTTGTGATCACGTAAAATCCCTTTACATCAACATCACACTTACGAAAAGTCTCGAGAACTTACTTGAATATACATAGAGACCTAATTTCCGGCTCAAAATTAAGCATGGGAAACATTTTCATTTCGTTCGACCCCGACCTCGCGGGGACATACCATTTACGAGGTGGTAGGCATACCTTCCTCCGGCATATCCCCCCCTGTTTTGGTAGGCAAACTACCCCCCGGCATACTCCCCCTCCATAAATAGTTAATATTATTGAACCTTTTTATTTATTTTTATTTGAAATTACATTGAAAATTAAACTGAAACCGCTAAAAAGAAATTAAGAGAGAGAGAGACTATTTATTTTGTTTTGTATCTTTTATTTTGATAGAGATATTTATTTGTAAAAGTTTTATATATATTGGAGTAGATACATTGTGTATCTATCGAGGTTTTGTTTAAATAAAATGAAAAAAAAAAAAATTTGTTTCATTCATTATTTTAGCATAGATTATAATTATAAGCAACATATTACGAGTTATTAATTTTCGATCGCAATAACATATACAACAAATTCCTAGCGCGATTGCAATCACATATTTACATATACAACAAATTCCTAGCGCGATTGCAATCAC
>LQRL01131179.1:3041-13893 GCA_001703475.1 Hydroides elegans | reverse complement strand
TCCGGATGGACATTTGCAAAGTAGAATGTGGCCTTTCTAAATAGTAATTCACTTTGAAACAAAATCTGGAAACCAACAGGGGGTTTCCCCAAAATTATAATGAAAACTACCACTAGCCATGATTGAGACACGTTATGGCCCTGGTTACATAAAATAACCGATGTCGAATTACAAGGCACTTTCTTGCTTATTTCTTTGTTACATTTCGAGTATTGCAACAGAAAATCCGGTGGAAAAAAGGTGACAATAGCGTGAGTTATGTGATCGTGGCTTTATAAACTATATAAAAGCTAATTTTCACAGTTGCCATGAAAACCAAGGCCTAGATTCCTAGGGTAATCAACAGTATGTATTCTCTTGACTTCTGCGCAATCAGATGCTCTTATTAATGCGTCCCTCCTGATTTACAGTTGAATTAAACATTCAGACATCGAAGTCTCCACTCACTTTACATTTAGACAACCATTTGCCAGAGGGGTATTTCGGCAAATTGCACTAATGGAGTAGGGGGTCTATCTTGTGCTTTCTCTTTTGGTGGTTGTTTGTTTTTAGTTTTCATTATCAAAGTTCTGAAAATTCAAATGAAGATATGTGGAAGCAACCTTTTAAAACTAGCAACGTAAAAAGCTTAAATGAAAAGCTACACTGTATCAATTTCTGAACAGCTTAGGTTACCCAACTATTATGTATGAAGTTGTACAAGAACAAGGACAAGAACGTCCGTATTTGAACTCTTATACAAGTTTTCGGGACGCAAGCCGTTGCGCCGACATCATCTGAAAGTAATTTATCGAGTTTTTCTTCATCTGACGCCGGGACATCCGGAAATTTTCATATGAGTTCAAATTAGAAAGTTATTTCGACGTCACATTCGAAAGCCTCATCTTATGGACGACGTTGGAATGGAATTGGAAATTGCATTTAAAGGATTAGGCACTTTATTCCAAATGGTAGTTATGAAGTTTGAATATCCGTATATACATTCTAAACATTATATAGTTTAAAAACATAGCTCAATGAGGTTTCAAGTGTGAGCAGGATGCTTCATAAAAAAAAAACTTCTTTGTGTTAATAACCATTTATGAGGCATGAGATGAGCATGTGAAATAACAAATGATAGATTTATATCACTGTGACCTCGGATTCATCTTATTGGTGTCCCTTCTTAATGGCGATGACCACTTAAAACCTTTCATCCAACTGACGCACCATAACTCTAGTTTATGGGACAAATAAGTGGAAGACGTCTACTTCAGACTCTGATTCAAATATAACACTATCTAAACAAGTTATTATCTGGTTCTCTTGGCGTTGGAGATGCAAAGGTAAAATCATATAAGATGATACGGTCATTTCCCAAACACACATATGTTGTTTTATTGTGGCACCATTATCAGAAGCATAAATAATTCCCAAAATGAAACACATATGGCGGACAATAATTTCATAATGCGCACTAGTCGGAGAAACAGAAAAAAAACGTTATAGTAGCACAATGTCAATTAAAACACTGAAGATTAAAAAAGACAACAATAAATTGGAGCCTAAAAATATAAATGACATTGTCGTTATAGAATGGGTTATTTGAACGAAAAAAGGGTAAGATACGGAACAGTATGTATTTTTTTTATTTGGAAATGTAATATTCCAACACACAACTAATTAAATAATAAACATTGCCGTTGCTATAATATTTAAGATTATATCTTAATAACTTCAAAATTATAAACATAACATTGCTTATAAATGCTTTAACATTAATGAAAAGGTGTCGCTTTTTCAAGCTAGCTTAAATGATCCTCGACATCACGCCACATTAAAGCTGAGCATCATGTTTTATATTGATACGGCCGTATAGAAATCTTGTTTGATCATGCAATACATTCTTGCAGCACAATGCATTCTGGTAATACAATAATTATTAATACCTATAGCATCAATCGTACTTACAACTCACTACTTAGTGTTCAACATAGATCGAACATAGATTACATAGTTCGACACATTGTTTTTTTTTTGTATAGATTTCAGTTTATTTTGTACTTTCAAATAATTTGTATGCTTTATGTCATTGATTTTTTACTGACAATCGCTCAAAAACGAATACTTTTCTGCAAATGACTTAACATATCGAAACGTATTGTCAACCACACGAGGCAAGAAATCCAACGGTTGACTACCATAAATATAAATGTATCCAGCCAGATTGTTCAACACCATCTCTATGATCGACATATGAAACACCGCTACAAACTGCTTACTATCTTTCTGCACCGATTCCATTAGCATTGCATTAGTTTCCTTAGTCTCCTTTGTTTCTTTGGTTTTGTCTCCAAGTTTTTGCAGTTCCTCCAAGAGGCATTGTCGATATTGCTCCAAGTACATCTCCCATGCATCGATCCCACTTCCTGCTGGTAACACAAAGGATATGAACTCGCATATATCGCGCTGTGGGTTCGCAATGCGTACTTCTTCCCAGTCATAGAGACATAGTTTGTTTTGGTCACGTGATGGGTTCTTTCGCAGACAGATATTACGCAGATTGAAATCGTTATGAATGAGCGTCAATGGCGCGCTGTCTAGTATGGCACATATATCGTCCATATTGTCTAATGCCTTGTGGATGATGCGTGCTTTGTTGGGATCATAGAATTTGGGATTGTTCCTGATGTTTATGCTGTTTCTTTCTCGCATGTATTGCATCATAATTGGATCCAGGAAGGCATGCCTAGCGGAGATAAACGGCTCAATATGTTGACTGACCTCAGTTGGGATCTGGTCAGTGTTACCATAATACAACGCATGGAATCTTGCAATTCCTTTGAACGCATCCCGTATATCTTTTTCTGTCCATTCCTCAACTCGATTTACCGTATCGAGATGACTGAACTGGCCGCACTGTAGGTTTTCCATGGCAAACATATAAATATCCCTAGATGTATCAATACGGGTGTATAGAGTTGCTGGTTGTATAGCTTTCCATTCTGGATGATCAACATTGAGACAAGCCAGCTCGCGTGATTCACTACCGTAAAACATATCAAATCGTCGCGCTAAATGTAGTTTTGCCAGTTGTGTATGGCCTCGCGATTCCATCATTTTGGCAAAGGCTTTCATGGTTTCATCCCCTTTTGGTTTAATCTTGAATACAATATCCATTTCCTTGCATTTATCAGGGCATTGTGAGTCTCCCTCCTCTTCATGTAGTATCCGGAACGATTTAAGACCTGTGATCGCTGTTTCATTTGTATCACTTTTTGTTAATCCGGTTATGATACCTGTGTCACTTGAAAATCCTTTGTCTTTGAAATCAATCAATTTCGCTTTTTGTGAAAAGTTGCTGACTATTTCTGTGAACAGAGCTGTGTTGAATTCGCTGTAGAAAAATCCTCTCTGCTCTTTTGAATCAATTTTTGAAGCCATTATGAATTCTATATCCTTATTATTATCTATTTCTAATAACTTATTTTCAATGTTTTGCAGTTTTATTGTACGTAATTATATATTTAATATAATCATACTTTCATTTTAGTTAGTCTATTTGGAATGTCTAAGCAACGCTAAAAGCTATTTCAATCTTAAAAGCAGAGGTGGAATGATCTATTGATCGCTGTTAGCAAGGTATAAGTCATTTTCATTAAGCTCTAGGGGATAAAGGACAACTGCATTAAGGTCATTGAGCTAAAGAAAAAAGAATAATCCCACAGACGGCGCTGATGAATTATTGATTTATCGGATAGGAGATCTTTTTTTATATTTACTGTATATTTTTTTGTATATTTTGTATACCTATAAATATAATAATCCTTATCTCACGTATAAACTTTTACAACCCTGTATCGACTATTCATAAAGTATATTTATGCAAATAACACATCCAGAAAGATCAGTACACTTGGAAACACCGTGATGAAAGTCGAAATTCACCTCCTGGCTATTTGTCATCTGAGTAAGTAGGATCCAGACACCTCCTTGGCCCCTACCACTTCGTCCCCTCGAAAAGGACAGCTCGACCCATAAGATTGCGGCCCATCGTAAAGGACACTTCGGTCCCTTCTTCCTTGGCCCCTATCACTTTGGTCCCTTATTGTATTTTAACAAATGAGAAAGGAAAACAAATGTATTTGTAAAAATGAGGACATTCATTGTTGAATGCATGTCGAGTATTGAATACCTCCCTATATGTGTTTGTGCTAACAAATTATGCAAACCACTTGTTGGTCCCAAGATCTCCAATTAAGGACGGTTTCTATATAAAACTTCAAGACCGCTGGAATGTTGCTGGAAAATACATTTTGTGATGACCAGCAGCTCATGCGGTGCTCTTCTACATCAAATTAAACGTTCGACTCCACGCATCTGGCCAGACACATCATCAAAATGAGGTTTAGTGTGTTCATATATAAACAAATATATTTATAATTTCACACAACACCAATTACGGATCCAGTGGTATCGCATATTGCTGAAAACGATTGATCAAATCAACTGTATTTCTAAGCCAATTAGGGTTAAAGCTAGTGTTACGTAATTTGAAATCATCCGTTCATCGCTTCCGGCTATACATGCTATCCTTGAAATATTATCTTCATTTACAATGGAGTAGTAACACACATAATCTATTCATTTTCTGTCGTCACGAAATAATAGAGTCAACGGATCAAATGTTACTCCGAAATGAACACAGATATGTAGAGGCACCAAATATACGTTTTGATAGACAATATTGGTGTATCTTGGTATATGAAATATTGCTCATTAGCCATCGATGACAGTTTTGCTCTGACGTCTTAATATCATAGTTTGGGAGTACTAAAGTATATTATATCATCTTGAAATGCTATGATATCACATATCGACGTTATTCTGCATATTTAGCACATACCAATTTTACATTTGATTCAGGGATTTTTTCAATTTTTGTTTGTATAATTTAAAGTTATGTTTGTTCTTTTCTGCCATTATCATTTGCTTCCGTGTTCCCATTGAACTTAGTGGCACTACCCACTAAGCACGTCGTCCACGGACCGCTAGGAGACACCCATCCTTGGACTATTCCGGGAGTCGTTTTGCGTCACGAACTTAGGAACAGTGCGCTTAAAACGTCGCAACGGAGTAGGACGTGGACGCAACATTACATCAAGACTTCGATTTGGAAAAACGTTTATACGAACCTAGTTAAGAACGTTCTTTTGATATCACGTCTTAAAGCGACGTTGTGTTGACAACTCTTGCCAAGTGGGTAGTTCATTTTACCGATGTCATCCTCAACTCTGACACCACCAAAAATGCGAAACGTGGTTGTCGCTGATTTCGTCAGTGCACACACGTCGGTCGGTCCATGGTTAGACGCATCACGTGTCCTGTTTCATACCGGCGTCATTGAAATTAGATCGGTATCTCTTAATGTGTTTACTAAAGGTAAGATGTGTGTGTTCAGTCATCTGAAGCATATTACTCTTAACCCATGCTTAGCTCATTTTTCCTACGCATGTCGCTAACTCGATCTTAACTGATGCATAATGAGTGTGACAAAACCCATTCCATTATGAGTCATGAACTGAAGATATATGCCGGAGGTTAAATATTTTGGAATACAATTTTTGTGGAATATAACTATTTCTTTAAAGTTTTTTTTCTAGAGCAATATAGAATTGTGATTGGTTTAAAAGTGTTTATTGAACGCTTAACATAATTAAAATTTCAGGTGATTACTATAAAATTGTACATATTCAACAAGCATTATTACCATGCGAAGTATAAGCTGCCTTGGAAAATCACGCTCAGGAAATACATGTTTCACACAAATGGTGTTAATCATGTGTATATCTTCAGCCATCGTCATTTCAACCTGTAATAATAAACGATTTAGTCATCTATGTGGACGCGGATTTATCAAACGACTGACAGCTCTCTGTAGTGGCGTGTCACGGGATTGCACTCACTTCTTACAATGTAAGTATAAATACGTTTCTAAAGATATTATCAAATATCGTATCCTTGATATAAGTAATTATATAAAGCGTTTTTCAAATTATACATTAGTTTAAAGTCCATACATTTAATGAAATATCATTTTACCCCCGATATGCTGATTGGGAAAGTGTAAATCATTCACATTAAATTTTACCATGTTCCGCATGTACGTGGTTTAAGGGGCCGAAATAAAATTAAAATCTGGTATTTTTCAGTCGGTTCCCTTTCGCTTTTCAGTGTTGTATATTTTTGTAATGTCCCATACCTGAACATACCTGCTAAGTAGTACTAAATGAACGTAATGAAAATATTGCAGAATACGAAATAAAATCTATATTTTATTTTCGTACCTTATAACATATAAAACAGACACGCCCGAATCGAACTTATGGTTACGCAGAACTGCCTACTTATATATTGCATTAATCAATTTATATTATACATTATTAAATAAACAGAAACGCCTAAATATATCAAATTATCACATTTATCTAAATCTTAATTAAATCAATTTTAATAAAACTAAACCATGCCACGGCTTAAAGTAAAAATTGATAACTTTTTTTTATTTTTGTAATTGGCGTTAAAAATGAGTCTATTAAGTAGATAAAGGGAAATTTTCTTTGTTGCAAATAATGAGAATAATGAGGGATGCGTTGAACTTGGTGTACATTTGGGAACATTTTAAAAGACTTAGAAAAAATGATAATCGTTATATTGTCATCAATTGCCAAAATAACATGAATACTGTCCCTTTTGGCTCCTTGTCCATCAAACTGAGAGACATTTCTGTCTGATTTTACACTTGAAGAGATGCATGCAGAAGTGAATTAAATATTACATACATTTTTTTTCGACAAAGCAGAGGCAAGAAATTGCAGATCTATTTCAAAAAGAAACAATCATATAAATAAAACTTACAAATTCTCACATAAATGGTGAATAAAAAATGACGTTTACCATGGTTTATGACAAACGGCGATTATTGTTTTGTGTGTTTTGCATACACCCTTCAATTAGACTTAAATCATAAACAGACACATAGAATACCCGCGAAAATACATGTAGAATCTAGACTACTCAACTGCTAAGTGTTTGTTTAGAAGTATGTTTGGTCCCATAAGTGCTAGAATCTATATTATTCCCAAGTGCTTTTCAGCCTATCTTCCATTCAAATTGTTTAGCTTCCTCAAATGGAATAGAAATCTAAATAGTTGTAAAATAAATGTGTCAATAAATACAAATGGACAATAAAGGCCAGACCCTACCTATAACCTTTTGTATAAAGTAACAATGACGGGTAAATATTAAGGTCTAAGCTAAAATCTAGAAAAATAATCGATGACTTTGATAAGAAAGCCATACAACATGTCATTTATGGATTTTATGGGGATGCTATTTTACCAACGGCTGAAGTGATTTAACAAGGGTTAAAAGAGAGAAATATTGAGCATTGGTATAATAGACAGAATGAGCCAGTCCTCATATCATTAAGCAGCGACGAGAGTTGTGACGATAGCGATGACTATGAATCGTCTATAACCAGTGAATAACCCTACCCTACCGGTAAAATAGACTACAATTTAATTCGGTCGTTGTCATGACCCAATTTGAATAAATGTGTTGATCTAAATCAATACTTGAATTCATACTTGTTATCAATGCTCAGACATTATTATGTCTCTCACCATTTAAATAAACAAACATGCGTGGTCGCACACGTGAGAAGGAGGGGCAGCAATGCGGGGGCCATATTTATAACTTCTTGAAAAGTTCAATGAAATTTGGATTTTAGGCTAAGTCCAGAGGCACTTCCGGTTGCAAGTTAGAGCTAGCACCCATTGGTGGTAATTTAACTTCATCTAAAAAAATATATGTTTTGCAACATTTTAATGTTCATCATTTTATCATAAAACTTTTCTATTTTGTTCAATGGATTCTTTTCTAAATACATTTTAGTCTTATATTTTTAGCCGTGGCATGGATTAAGTTATCTATTAAACATACACGCCCAAATCGTACGCATGGTCACACAGAAACGCTTAATCATTTATCAAATTATTTAATTTATGACAATTTCAATGCAATTAATTTTTATTATATTAAATTTTATTTTGTGCAGATACGCCCGAATCTAACTCCTGGTCACGCAGAAACGCCGACACTCCACGCGACATGCGTGTGCTCAAGGACCGTTGTTGCTACGGCGTCTGCACGCTGCAGCATCTTCTAGCGGCATGTCAGACCGTGCTTAGATGATAAAAGAACGAAAAGAAATCATGCAAAATATGGCTTGTGGTGTATTTATTTGATGTCAGTACATTATTTTTGTTCTGTGAAATTTGTATTAAAAGGCAGACACTATTTTAAAAATATGGCGTCTGCACGCTGCAGCACCTCCTCCACAGTACATGAGAAAGTGATTTGGATATGTTTAGGACTGATAGCCTAGATATGCCTACATTTTTTGTATGTGTTTATGTTTTGAAATTCGTTGGATGGAATTCTATCTTGTTTCATTCGCTGACAAATAACATCGAAATAATAGGATTGATTCAAATTGGTTTCTTTTTTATTATTTAATTCAAATCAAAAATGATCATTCTATCGTTATAAATAATACTAAGGTTATTAGGAATATCAAGCAATGTCATTCATCCATTCATCACGTAACTTATATTGAATGAATGTTGTTATAAATATATAAACATCAATCATAGATGTTTTGAAGTTATTATCATCAACAATTTGAATGGGAAATTGTCTGTATTAATTTAAAACATACAGCTATCCTAAATATCTAAGAATATAATTTTATTATGACATGATGTCACTTCTTACATGCTATTTCAATAAAATAAAGGCATGATAATGCAGCGCTTGTGATTGGGTTTTGATGATTAAATAAGCGTCAGAAACGCTACACTATTACTCTTAGGGCATCAAATGTCATAACGCACAGATATATGAATTCATATATCCATTTAATTACTTGAATAATTTAGAAATTTACACATTTTGTTATTGATGATAATGATACTGATACACACAAAATAATGTCTAAATATTACCACAGTATGATAACAACAGGGCTGTTATGTTACTATAATATTCTTTAGATCAGAGAGTTTAACGTAACAACTATTCAATTTGGCCGTTTTTTTTCGGACAGTAGTTCACTGGGCTTTTTTAGATGGATTTTTGCCTGCACAGTAAAAAGGGCAACCGATTGTTGATTGTAGCAACAATCAACAATCGAGACCTAGTGACCCGTTTCTTGGCAACCACAATGGAAGGGGGTAACCAAGGGTTCAATGGGTGAAATAAATCTTCTATGACGTCATAATGAAGAAAATATATTCCTAGGGGGATAACGGTTTTTTTCTCGTTTGAATCATTCAAAATAGCAGCACGAAAAAGCAGTAAAATGACGAAAAATTGAAGTAAAAATCAACGTTTTTAATGCTTTTTTATCATTAAACATGTAATTATTAATATCTAAACAATTTATAATATATCTATCATCTAAAACACATATATTTAAATCATTAATGACAAAAAAGTCTTTTAAAACAATTCGGGATACATTTCAACAATAACACTTACCGCAGGGCTGTGTTATTATAACCCTTTCCAGGTACACATCTTTTTGTGTGACGTTGCCATGGTAAATCACAACAACACAAACCCTTGATGTACACAGAGTTAGACGTGAATTTTATGAACATTTTAAAAGTAATTATTTTTATAGTGTAAAAGGAGTTTATTATCAGTGAAAATATGGAAAAACAATGTGCAAACATATAAAGACAATATGTAAACGTTTTATTTTATGTTTTAGCAGTGATAAAAAGGATATTTGAGCAAATAGTGAAAAAGGTGTTGAATCAATGTATTGTGAAAAATGACGATTTATTAAGAAGTTTTACTTCAAAGAGGACTCAAGGATTTACATAATATACAACGATTAAGGATACCGATCATGTAAGTACAACATTGCTCTTGTTATCATATTGACACATTTCCTGTTTAGTAATGTAAAAGTTGTCAAATTATGATATTGGTTTAAATATGAACATCAAAAGCATTATAATGCTAATTATTTATACCCTATTGTACGAATGTGTTTAACATTATATGAGGGTATAAGGAAAACAATACATGTTACTTAATGTATTATCATAATTGAGGTGTATCTAAACATGGAACCGTAAACCGCCTGAATCACTAAATTGCAAATGGCGGCCACGCGAGAGGTAACCAGGTCATGTGACCCAATCCTGCAATCTGATTGGTCAAAACTGTTTCTTTAATAATTTAAAAACTATTAAAGATAGAGACTTCATAATAGGCTCATTTTAAAGGGTGTGCAAGGGGGGTTTACAAACGTACCAATCCGGTTGCCAAGGGTAACCAAGGACATGAAATAAAGACCCCTGATTGGTCAAAATACGATTGGCTATATCTTGCCTTTAAATAAAGATATCGACTTCAAACTAGAACCAAATGATGCATAATAAAATTACCTTTAAATAAATAGATAAATGGTTGCTAGGTGTAACCAAGGCCAAGAAATAATGGCCACTGTTTGGTTAAAACGAAAAATGTCTATATCTCGCCTTCCAATTAAGATATCAACATCAAACTAAGACCAAATGACGCATAATCAAACCCGCTTTCAGTCAATATAAAAATGGTTGCTATGGGTAACAAAGGAGTAGAAATAAAGGCCGTTGATTGGTTAAAAATACAATTGTCTATATCTCATCTTCAAATGAAGATATCAACACCAAACTAAAACCAAATGATGCATAAGCAAACCCGCTTTCAGTCAATATAAAAATAGTTGCTAAGTTTAACCAAAGGCAAAAAAATG
>LQRL01131171.1:0-13258 GCA_001703475.1 Hydroides elegans | reverse complement strand
AGATCTATAGAAACGATATAGAAAGGGTATATATGACCGTCTTATTTATAAACTCTTAGAAATGCAGGCCACATTTGTAAATTCCAAGTTAGAATTCAATTGCATATAATGCATGAATCGTTGAATTTATCAAGGAATATGAGTTTCGCACCATTCGTTTCACGCAGGTTTCTTTGCTAATTATTGCTTTTATATTAGCATAGTCTTTTCACGTGCGGTTAGATTAAGCACCATAGGAATGCATAATATCGTGCCTAGATAATAGTCTTAGAGTCTAGTCAGAAAAAGCTTTTAGTTTAGACATTGCACATCCTGAACTTTTAATCGAGGGTTTTGGTTTTTTAGTCGTTTGCTTACATTTGCAACATTTTTATCGCCTCACGATTCGCAACATCGATTCACGACCATCCTTGTATTTTTAGGTACATCCATGATGAGTTGTATATTATTTATATCATTAAGTATTAACCGTAGCTTAATATGATATCCATTGCATTTATTTTTCTAACTGTTTTATATTCCAAATTTTAAAGTTTTGTTTTTATATGTGTTATATGACCGTCGTTTATAGATCCAATGACTGAATAGTATCCGGGTATATGAGATTCCAGGACATAGACAGATTGGTCTCGGAAACATAAAATCATATGTATTCTATATTAAAGAACATAAACTGCAAAATAATGCTATAATATCTAGGTGCTGCCTGAACTGTTAGATTCCTGGGAATATCGGGTTCAATATTCCACTAATGACAGACCATACCAGGTAGCCCTTTTAGTGTGCCAACCTCGTACTAATCACGTGGTCGCCACAATAAAAAGGACAATGCGTGGGCTGCTTGGATAAATGTTGAATTTGCTTTTTGAGGAATCACTTTAATCAATAATTGACCGCGCAGGTGATGGTGGGGGCTAGGCATAATTATGATCATTTATGCCCTGCTCAAAAGTGAAAGGGCAATTATCAAAATAAAAGGCTATAAACTTAATGTGGTGATAAGAAAAAAAGGTCATCTATTATTTTAATACAGTGTATAAGCAATTACTTATATATACATAATAATTCAATGAAAAAGCTATGCATAGTTCAATGTGAACTAGTTTGGTTCTCGTTGGGAAACGGTATCGTTTTCTTAATTACATTGGGACTTTTTTCAACCCTTAAAGCTGCAATACGCCTCACTTCCTGCTTGGCCGGACTATTTTATAACATGTGCTCGTGAACCAATCACGGTATTTTTTTATATTCCTGCATGCTGGGATTTCGATTTGTTTATCTGCATCCAAATATCTTCATTTTTTTTAAGTTTGCATGTCGGCGACGGAAACTTATCACTTATTTTGAGGTGCAGTATCGAAGCAATACTCTCATGTTGTCCAAGTCAATTTTTCTAGACTTTGTGGAAATTTTAGTCAAATATATTTGTTGTATATATGGTATATATATTCTGCAAATTATTTTTGTGCTTGGAATATACGAATTGTATAGATAAAGGGGACACGAACCATATATTATCGTCCATATATCTAAATCTATTGTAAACGTGTAGTTTTGAAGCAAAATGCATAACACACAATTTTAAATAGTTGAACATTTTTTGCTTGGTTTTGTTGTATTTTTGCGATGTGTTGCATGCACATGCACCTGTATATTGTTATTTTGTCTAAAGCACGTGTCGGGCACATGTAAAACAGTAGAATAAACAAAGATATTGCCATCCCCCACCATCTTAACTAATATTACTTTGAAAATCAAATCTTACTGAGTCGCTTTGTTGCGCTACTATAATGTCTTATTTGCTTTGTAAAATTAAAACATTACATGTTATTGAATGATGGCTGCTTTTGCCATAACTATAGAAATTTTGAGAAATGAGTCCGCTTGTCAACCGTCTGTTGCAGTTTTTGATCGTTTGCTCTAATCCAAACAGGTATTTTATATATGGGCCTAATATGTTTGCCAAATTAAAATAATTTTCAGGTTTAGTATTATTTTCTTAGATTAAGATCAATTCAGAAAATGTGATTACGTTTTGGAATTGAGCTGACTTTATGAGAAAAAAAAATACATCTGTTACATAAAGAACGGTGTTAATATTCTGGAATCCAAATTATGAGCTTTTCAATGTGGGTCATTTTTTTATCCGACAAACACATTTTAAGGCTTTTTTAGCCCCCAGCCAACCAATTTGGCTGAGGGCTTAATTGCTGACCTCCATTCCGTCCATCCGTCCGTCCATCCGTCCATCCGTCTGTTAACATTAGAGATGCAGTAGTTTGTCCGCGGCACTTTGGTATGAAGCATTTGTCCTAGGTTTTTTAAACTTAACACAGTGAAAGAATATATATTGCAGGTGTGCAACGCTGAGGTTTAAGTTCGATCGACTTGAAAATGTCCAAATTACGGGGGTCTGAACTTAGACGAATTTGAGATATTTTGGGATATTTATACAACACTTTGTCCGCGGCACTGTGGTATGAAGCCTTTGTCCTAGGGGCTGAAACCTCACACAGTGACAGAATATATATTGCAGATGTGCATCATCGAGGTTTCAGTTTGATCGACTTAAAAATGTAGAAATTACAGGGGTCTGAACTTAGAGGAATTTGAGATATTTTGATATATTTGTACAGCACAGAAAGATAACCCGTATATCGTGACGTTGTGAGGACTACGTTGTGTGGACGAATAATTAAGAGCAACGGCGTGAGAAAAACATTGTGAGAAAGACGTTATGAGAAAGACGTTGTGTGAAAGACGTTGTGTGAAAGACGTTGTGAGTAAAACGTTGTGAGAAATTCGTTGTGAGAAAGATATTTCTTTTGACCTGCTTCTTTTAATCGACAAATATTCGTGATAAAGAATGTTTTGCATAGGCTGGGGGCTTTGCATCTCTGATGCCTATGTTTTACATTTATTTGATTTTAGGAAGACATCTCAAATATATTGACACTTTTATCAAAATACCATTTTATTGCACATTTTATAGCATATGTGACTTTATTTTGCAAATTAGAAGCACGCAACCAAGTTTATTATTTTAGAATCGATGTACTTTAACATAATGCGTTATTTTGAAAAAGTGAGTGAAGCAATATTTGTATGGTTTATCTTTTTTTTACCGTATGCTTTGTGCATTTTATTTTGTGAAACACGATACAATATTAATCAATAGAACTCTCTGCAGTTTTGACTTTGCGTTTATGTTTGCTCTAGAAGGCATGCTGCCTTCCACCGTTAAGACAGTTAATAAATGTAATCATTGATAAAAAAACTCTCATCCCCTAAGATAAATCCATTTTACTTCATGATAAATCAATGTATGGTGAATTGTCAAAATATAAGGCAGATGTGTGAATAAAATCATGTACAATTTGTAAAAGCGTTAAATGGCGTGTATTCACTTCTTTTTATGAAAATATGTAAATATATACATATGATATAATCAATATTTATTTTTTTGTAAGGATATACACACGTAAAATTATGTATTTATAGCATTCAATGTTTTAACAATATGGTTAAATGTATCAAAATGTATGTTGTAAAAAAGTGGGACAATATCATACTATCGGCTTGCATTCAAAAGTTTATGTTGGCTTCTTACTCCCATTGTAAATAAGTTATTCAATTTGGCGTCATTCGAAAAAAAAAAAACTTTTTTTTTCAGGAAATTTAAGTGTTAATATTTCCATGACAGCATACAACAAAACAGTAAATTAACAAACATGGCATTTTGACCTAGAATGAGATCAACTTAATTAATTATCACTTTCTGATTTGTTTTTGCTGGATATAAAAAAGTGATTAGACCTTATTAAAAGTAACTCGAAAACGAAAATTCGCAATCGTACTTATTTTCTAAAACTATGATATTGTCCTCCATGCATCATTTGCAGTCAATGAATGTTTGATAAAACATACAAAAAAGGAAAACAGTCTAGTTACTCGTTATTTCTCCTATCGTGACAGCCTGTTCCGGAAAATGCTACAGACGAAAAGGTTCGAAATGCACCTTCACATTTTTGATGTAGTAATTTTATGGTTTTTCATGATCATAATAATTATGGCTACAACGGGTTTTATTCCAAAACGTGAACTTACAACTCGCGTGTTAAATGGAATAACCAGTATGATTTTTGGCCGAAAATATTAATATTTGATTCGATTTTTATAATTTTTGTTTAACAACAAATTCTAACATAGTCTGGGTTAACATAAAATTATGATGATTTATTCCTACGCGTAGTTTCTTGTACGTTATAGGAATAAATTATAATTAAATATCGGTATTACTGTAGATCCTGAACCTTAACCCATTTCCAAAATATATTCATATATATCGATTGTATTCAAAGATGCAGTATTTTCAAATGGATCTTTGTTTATGACGAGGATTTCTGATTATATATATTTCATATATTATTTCACCCCCCCCCCCTACACCCGCCCGTTTTCGGCTAATGAAATTATAGATCGCACAGAGAAAAATGCTTCGCTTCTTTGCTTAATTTTAATTGTTTAATATATGTTAAGCAAATATGTAATACTTTGTTTAACATTGCTCATCTTCGATGAATATCTGCGTCTATCTTTTAAAAACTCACTAAACAAAAACACGACGTTGTTTCTTGATTTTTGGCATGCACATTAATGGTTAATTTAGCAGCTAATACAAAATAATTACAAAATCAAGTATAAATTAAATATGAAGTAACGAATGTCTTCTTTTATAAAGTGCTTAATTGATACATGCCTGCAATTGCCAAAGAACGAATTTGTATTTATATTTTCAATTTCTCTTATTTGTATATAGGATAATATTCTCAATGCTTGATATACATGTACTAATATTTGGTAAAATGTTAACCCATTGCATAAAGACAACCTGAATGAACCAACTTAAGCAGAACGCATACAACTCTTTTTCGCTACCACTTCAGTGATAGTCTTATGTTTGGGTAATATCTTCCACAAGTTCGTTTTAAGCATTATGTTAAAATGAAAATGGAAGGAATGGAAGATATTGCCACGAACAAGGTCAACCTTAACCCATCTTTAGAAAAGTTCGAAAAGCGTCATCGTCTTAAATGAATATTCTGCATTTCGAAACCCTTTTCGAACTCTTCTCGATATGAACCTTTTTTTCCAATTCTCGAAATTCCCCCCTAAAACAAAAACAACATTAATTGAGCTGATTAACCAGATATTCTCACAGTTGCTATGGCTGCTCATACTGTTGTTTACCATAGTTACAAATATTACCTTTATATATTACACTTTTCCAGTCGTACCAAAGCATCTCCTCCATGCAGCAACAGGACTTACGTGCACCTCTGCAGGAAGCTTTTGATACCAAGAAGCCTATGGACATATCAGAAGAAGAGGAACTGGAACGAATCAGTGCACTGTTGCAGAGGGATAACCTCGTACGGGGCTTGGGCATTGTGGAACATGTGTACAGGTGGGCGGCTCATTTGCTGATTGAGAGACAAAGTATTTATAGTATCCCCGTAATCTTTTGGAAGTCTCTGTATTCGGGTACATATACGGTTACAGTCACCAACCCAAAAGAACAGTGTCTCCGAACATGGTTACATGTCACCAGGTTCGGGCTCGGGTATCGTGGAACATGTTTACAGGTACGGGGACTCCATTTGCTTCTTGATATGAAATGTATTTATAACATTTAAAGGAGTATATTTAATATCAATAGAAAAAAGATGTAAATATGCTTATAGAGCTCGAAGTTCTCTAAGTTTTTCGCCGAGGCCCTTGGTACCCCCGCCCTTTAAAAGGCGGGGCCCTGAATCAAAACCAAGTAGCCCGAACAAATATATTTATATGTAGGGGTTTCAAAGAGTCGAGAACCACACTGCCTCTAAAACAATCTCTTTAAATGTTTAAGGCGATATCTGTCGTGAAATTACAACTAAATAATTTGTACTCTTTGCAGATTGTTACACTGTACGCCGGGAACAATGGGTATCCAGATAAAGAATGACAAGTATTCGGTAAGTACTTTAAATTAATGATGGAATCAGTAAATTGAATATGCCTTTGCTTGTATTTGTTTTATAAACTTAATAATGATGTCCGTCCATAATCTGATGTGAAAGCAAACATTAAATTACCATGTTGATGTAATCGTTTTAAAAGCAAAATCTCTAATTACTGCAGTTTTTCAATGAGTTATGTTATCTTAACAATTATTAACCATGTTATTAAATGATTTGGAAGTGTTTTTGATTGATACATATATTTTTGTATACCATAACTGTTCTATTATGTCTATGTTTATGTTACAAATCCTACGACCTTTCGCATTTAGATCATCGAAATCCCATAACGTTTCAAATTAGACATATTTTCTATACGTACTTTTCTTTAAATACCGTTTTGATATAATAATGGAAAGGTCGTAGAATTCTGGACTATCTATATGTTTACTTCAGTTTTACGTGCATGTTTTTATTTGAGGCTTGGGCATACAGTTTAAGTTCTTTTAGTTCGGGTTTAGTAGTTTATGTATACATTTAATGTATATATCTATGGTTACCGGCACTTTTGTGTATCATAGAAATTTCTGATAATATCTAATAGTATAGATTTTAATCAAAATTGTGATTTTGAGTTTTTGCTTGACCCTTCGAATTTTCTTCATTTGATTTATTACACTTTAAATTAGGTTAATTATTTCCGATTGATTTCTAATATCATTGGGTTTTAGGAGTGTTAATCAACCATAAATATGAACAAAAAAAATATATTGTTTCACAAGAAATATATTCAATATCAACAAAATCAATAAAATAAATGTATCCCTTCGACTCTGTGAAGTAGTCTTGGATTGCTTTCAGGATATTTTATTATTCGTGTATGGCGAAGTTGCTTTGTTATGAATTTTATATAAAATGATACTTCTATGTATACATATCTTATTCGCAACTTATAACAAAGAATCTCTTCAAAGATCTGTTTTAATAGCCCGAAGTAGTTTTTCTTTCAAAAACATTAAGCATTTAGTGAAATTATCTGATTCATAGAAGGGTTTTAATAGAATTCAATCTACTGTACGTTATTAGATCTCAATGAGATATATTTTTAGACTTTATTTGCTGAATATTTTAATGCTCTACTAAGCTGAATATGTTATTCGCTCTACTAACCCCAAATCAACCCATTTCTTCCTACTTAACCGCGCCTACTAGCATCGCCAGCGCCAAGTCCTCAAAGCAAAGCGCCCCACTGAACTAGACTTTATGGTCGTAAATGGGATCGAACAGGAAATGGCTATGCGCCTAAATACGGTCACAGTCGCTCCCGAACGCGGCATATTTTGGGACAAAGACGTTGCGTCAGCGATCCATTCAGAGCAGATGGCCAAGCATTTATCGCGAGTGCATTTCGGCGTCAAGCGAGCCCAGCCGCGCAAACCGGATAGCGCGAAGATGTCGGTCATTTCCGATGTGTCACGTGTGACGAGTGCCAGCCTCGGAGGGAAGAGCTACACGAGTCGAAACAGCGATTCGTGTTCAGTGCCCGAAACCAGTTCGAGGTCGGCGACGACGGGGCATAATCCACTTAAGGTAATGCCCCCCGTGTTCCTCTTACGTTAGGAATCAACGTTTTAGAAGGATGGTATTTCATTGTCTTCATTACGTTACCGCCGTCAATAAAAACTACAAATTAAACGCAAATTACGCCTACAAATCATAGGATTTTTACGTGAAGTTGATGATATATATGTTATGCCATCGTTCGGACAGTCCAGCACTGGATAAAAATGTTGACATTTTGGTGACCCATCTCAAGCATCTCCCCTCAGGGTTTTGGTAGCCATATCTCATAAGTTATTCGAACGGAAGTCTCCGAACATATTTTATTCCATACTCTCTGAAGCTTTAAGTTCAAAGCAAACGAGGCGTATGAATAAATTTTACGGACATTTACACTTCTCTTTTAGGGCCGTTTCTTTTGGTTACTTTTGAAAAGTTCTTCTGAAAGAAACTTTCTGGACGTTTTTAACGCTTGACTTCTAAAGCTTGTACATTTTTTTTTCAACATATATACTAATCTTCTGTTGATGCACACTATATGCTTGTATATTTGAAATTACTTAATTTATTCCAAATGCACAGTTTTCTTTGGCTTTGTATGTTCGCATGTATTATAAACTTCACCTGTTTTGGCATGCTTCCTTAGCAAAACAGCGTTTCTAATGCCGATTTTTTTGGTTGCATTTTTAAGATATTAAATGACGTTGCTGGGTTTCGTCGATATGAAAAGGTGAATAATATTTTTATATAGACTACTGTCCTTCTTGAAATTTAATATTTCGATTTTAAAAATTGCAAAGCAATCAAGATATCTACATGACATATCAAATAATGTTTAGCACAAAAAAGTCTTCTTTGTTTTCCACTGTTTTAATAGTAAATTGATTCACTAAACGGGGAATTCATTAAAATTATTTTGCATCATATCATTTGTCAATTTCCTATTCATTATTTGTTATTTACCCTTGCATATGTTCTTTGTTTAATATTGCTGGCCTTAATGAATCAAGAACTAAATAAATGTGTTACACTCATACTTCTACATATCAATGTGGAGTATCATTACTTAACAAATTATGATGTAAATGTGTTTATTTTAAGGCCAGTATTTTATTGATGTGGGATGAGTCTTAAGTTTAGAGGACGAAAAACATGCATTGAAAAAATTATATGACATGTGTTTATATTTCTGCTTTTCCTTTAGTTGCGTCCCCTAAACTCCCGACCACCCCGTGTGTATTATTTTTATGTTTAAATCAATCCAACAAATATAATTCGTGTTTTCTGTTCGCTTCAAACTTCTCGCCCCCGTTTTATTTATGTACAAACAAATGCACACACACATACGCATGTGCACAATTCAACCAACCAACAGCTCAGT
Organism: Hydroides elegans; assembly: GCA_001703475.1. NCBI lineage: Eukaryota > Metazoa > Annelida > Polychaeta > Sabellida > Serpulidae > Hydroides > Hydroides elegans. The sequence continues at coordinate 4,315 of LQRL01131171.1, read as the reverse complement.
GGACATGACATGTTTGGCCTTCAGAGCAACCACGGTGCTTCTCAGGTGCCACACAAATACATGGACACGGCCAACCTACTCGGACCCCAGAACAACAACTACAGTTTCAATAACAACATGGGCGTCAATGCGACACGTGGTGGTGGGGGTAATCAGAAGATGTACCATCAAGGCCTCATGAACACGCATAAGGATGTGACGCAGTGGCGGAGGGATTCGTTGAATCAGCAGTCGGTTGCGCAGATGCAGGATAGGGTACTTCCGGTAAGCATATAGGGGGCGACAATAAGGGTATATGGTCGTTGGTTAAAATAATAATTGTTGAAATAATAATAGCTTTAACTTAAGAAAGGGAAACATTTTGCGGGAGTATAAAGCGAATCAACAATTGGAATCGGGATTACGTGGTAGATTCTACATATTATGGGTTCCAAATGTTGCACTCTCGTAAAATTATCTCCACAAGATCTCTCATTATCTCCACAAGATCTCTCAATTTTGAAAAAAAAAATTCATCACGTCTTAACTTAAATTTAGCCATTTTATATGGAGTTATAGGTATAGTTATATGAAAATTATATCCAAATGGTTGTACGATTAATCCCCAGATCAGATTTAGTATTCGAATAATAAATAATTATGGTTTCATAATAGAGCGTCAAAGAGAGGATGGAACCTTTAGCTTTGTGGCGCATGGTAAATCTATAAACTTAATTTGCGTGGCATAGGCTAAAATTAGCCCATTGTTTCAATCCCTGATTTTTTTGTGAATAAATTGTTTGGGTTACTTTATGCAACGTACTCCTGTTTGATTTATTGCAGTCTTAAAAAGAATTGTAAAGAATCTGCTTACTCTAGTTTTTTTTTAAGAAGGATAAACCGTAATGACACGGAATTGTAAAGGCGTGTTTGAATAAAATTTCGTATTTGCACTCCCAATCGATTGCTTTGTGTTGGCTGAATGCGCCAAAGATAACCTTTAATATGTGAATAGTCTATGATTGCTGTGAGACGTCCAAAGTCAACATTTAACCATGTTTTGCTCGATATTTGATCATTATACCTGGTGATGGTTTTTCGGTTACATGCTTTAGTTGTTTTATAAATCCCTTATGTTATTTTTTTCAAGCGGATTTTCTTTTAAAGGTTGGGGATGGATTTTCCATAGCTGACAAAGTCTTGCAAATCATTCTGTAGTTGCAAAGCAGGTGTTGCTCTTTTTCCATGTATTGATTGGCTTATTATTTCATACCCTCGTTTGGCTTTAAATTATCAAGGTGCCAGCGGTCTCTTCAAAACTTTAGAGAGTTAGATTCTAGCTTTATATATGAAGTCTTACAAAGCTTATAGGCTTCAAATTGAATCCAAAATGCTCCAGAATCAGCCCTAGAGTTGGACTTTTACTATAAATTCTACATAAAATAGAGTCTTGCAAAACGCTAAGTGCCATATCATCTAGTCATATTAAATCGATACGATGGTTATCTTTAGAAAACAGTTATACTCTTTAAAATTGCATGAGTCACGTCTGTTTATAAAGTCCTGTATTTGAATCCAGTCACATTGCATCGGAAGGATTTATCTTCTCGTTTTAGAATTGGATTAGCACATAAATAGACTCGCCTTATTATACACAACTAATCAACAATATTTGAGTTAAATTATGATCAAATATGTCAATCTGGAAATCACTGGGTGTGTTTTACAGTGATGATCCATTTGGTATAGTCTTGTCGAGTCAGGGTAAAATCAAGGTAGTTGTTTAGTTAAATAAGGAGTCCGTTTAGTGATTATTCCTTTTGATGCGGGTACCGGTATTTTGCTTACAACAACACAATCATATGTTGCATAACATTTTAGAAGTAATCGATTCTCGAATGTATTTTAAATGTAGCGCAAAGTAAATTTGACAAAAGAATTAAACAATGAAATAAGTGAATCTAAGAAAAAAAAAACAAGTTATTCATAGTCAATTACGCAAATTCAACATATGTTTTGATGTTACTTAAACTATACATTATCGATTTTCTCCATCATCTTTCAACATAAACTACAGCACCGAACTCGCTATACATCGCGCAACACTAACCTCCGGCCGGGCGTGGGCATGGGAAGTCGGGTTCTACCGGAAGCGGAATACAAGCAGATTTCCAGCATGCTAGAAGCCAACCAATCGGTGTATGGGCGCCATGGTTACGAAGTAAGAGGGGACAGCGCCAATAGCAACAACCGGAGGACGTATAGTGCGTCGTCGTCAGCGAAACAACACTGTAAGTACATGTAGCTATAATAACATAGACATCGCTTTGAACTGACAATTATCACCATATAGAATAAAAGTAAAGAATAACAAGGCCATTCCATGATTTTCTTATTTAAAGACGCGACGTAGATGTCTTTAGAGGAGTTCGTTTTCGAATAATTTAGACTCTACTATAGTTTGCCCTCACATGGTTCATGTCAGTGTACTTTTATACCAAAAAGCCAATCATAATAGTCTTTAAATATTTTCATATTTTCAGCTTCCAAGATGACCCCTCGACAAGCAGGTATGAGACAACAGTCCCCTGACCCCCTGCAGTCGCAAGTGGCGGCCCCTCAGCCCCTACCACAAGTAGTTAAGGTGTGTTTTGGTACAAGAAATAAATATTTAAGAAATCCAATATATAGGTCCAATTCAAAATGGTCCATTCGCCTTTTATTGCCAATATACCATTTGAAAAAAAAACCCCAGTTGCATTCCAACAGTTTTCTCCTTATGAGAGTATATGTTTAAGCTCACAGAGATTTGTATATTATGAAATATGGAAACATTATTATTAAAGCAAGCTACGAAAAAAAACATTAAATGCTTCTGATAATTATTTGATTGTTCACTTAACTGACTCATTCTACGCCAGAACTTAATTTCTGGTAATCGGTTTTCAAACAAAGAGCCATAGGTTTTTAATCGACTTTTATATTTTTCCTTTCAGGTTTCTAGTGGTACCGGCCTCTCAGTCGTCTCCGCCCCAGCGCCGATGGCCCAACGCCGCGACCTCGGCTCAGCGTCTCTCACGAACCAGCGCGCCGCTCTCCTCCAAGCTGGTTCCTACGACAAACTGGGAATGAAACCCAGCGGCGCCAAAGTGCCCATACGCGGGGGCGCTAATGGCGGGGTGCGTATCAAACAAATGGAACTGACGGGCAATCATGCAATTGTTTTTAGTTGAGCGAGTGCGGTATAATGTATGTGGACACGAAGGTATTACAACTAAAAGAAGAGATATGAGACTTTTGCAACGCGCTACAAAACTGCACAGTTTTGACAGAGTTTGCGTTTATGTATTACCCCATTGATATTGTGGAGGTTTTGTCCTCTATATATTTTTTTTTAAAAAAACTTGATACATGTATATGATTTTTAATATATATAACAAAATAACATTATTTGGACAAACATTTCTTGTTTCGAAGAGCTTAAAAATACATATCAGAAAAAAAACTTTGCATTGAATCAAGATGCGAATGAAATACCTATTATCTTATTTTGTCATAGTTCAGATGGTCTAAGCCAGTATGTTCGAAAGTTCGTATTTAAACGTTTTTTTTTTCTTGCGCAAATTACCTTTCATAATTTGGCGTCAATCGTTGAATTAAGTTTTTGCGAAGTACTATTAAGAACTTTTGTCAATTATTCAATAATTTCCTGCTAGTGTTCTTCATTTGAAATACTTCAAATAATGTTTACCCGCATTATTTGTACAAACATATTTAGTGATGGTACCAATAAATGAATTTAATTTTAGAAAATAGAAACAGAACGTATCTTGCTATGTATATAGACACTCAAGTAAACTAAATAAACTGTGATATTTGATACTGCTAAGAAGTAAAGTATTAAATACAATTTTACGTGATATCATTCTGCTTATTTGTCAAACTGCTTGAATCCATTTTGAAAGTGATATTTATAATTGGATAATATTTTAAATTCGTGACATAATTATGTAGGTCGCTTATTAAAGTATTAAGGCAACGTTAGGTTTAATGGTTCAGGGCAGTTTATTTATTATCCCCCGTGAAAACGAGGGGATATAGGGTTGAGCTTGTCCGTCTGTCCGTCCGTCCGTCCGTCTGTCCGTCCGTCCGTCCGTCCGTCTGTCCGTCCGTCTGTCCCGCTTGAGATAGGGTACTTTGTGCACGCGAGTTGGGTATGAAGGAGTTGAGCTAGAACTTTGAAATTTTATACACGTATAAACCAAGGTCTGAAGTCGTGCCTTGTCAAGGTTTCATCTCGATCGGTTGAAAATTGTCGATTCTGGAGCACTTTAAA
>LQRL01131170.1:0-12263 GCA_001703475.1 Hydroides elegans | reverse complement strand
TATAAAATTTGAAAGCTCTAGCTCAACTCCTTCATACCCAACTCGCGTGCACAAAGTACCCTATCTCAAGCGGGACAGACAGACGGACGGACTGACGGACAGACGGACGGACGGACGGACAGACGGACAAGCTCAACCCTATATCCCCTCGTTTTCACGGGGGATAATAACAAGGGAGAGTACACAAACCTGCTGGTAAAGTAGTGACGGGTTGCGAGGCCTGACTCGACGTGCATCCAGCAACAGTGCATACGTCCACAGTGAAGGTGTACGTCGTGAACGGAAGGAGATCGTGCAGGGTTGTACGTGTTACATTAGCCGCAAACTAAAATATGGAACACAAGGTAAGAAAAAAGCTGAAGAGGTCAAGTATTCATTTTATCTTGACCTCTCATGAAACACATAGAACCAACAAAATACAGTGGTAACCGTATTACTTGTCAAGCAACTGAACACTTCGAATAGAAAGCGATAAATTTAGTTTTATGCTGTCGAAAATCAATACAAGTTTGCTTATGCATTATTTTTGTCATATAAAGTTGGCTTAAACTAATCTAAGTTATAATGTATGTGAGACCCCGCGTTGGTCAATGTTTATAATGCTACCTCGCCAACTTGACTGCCATTTCTGAAGAGCACATAAGCGGTGATGACTCCATTGGGTCGGAATGGCGGATCCCATGTGACGTCGACGCTTCTTGTGCTCACGTCACTGGTCATGGGTGGGTCAATGCCACTGGGCCCTGAAAATGATCAAGTGATTAAGCAATAACCAGGTCGAGGACGTCTCCCGAAACGGAGACGTCCCCCGAAACGGAGACGTCTCCGTTTCGGGAGACGGGCGTCTCCGTTTCGGGAGACGGTTGACAAATTTCGTTTATTTAGTGAAATTTATTTTTAAAAGGGTAATTAAACAATGACATTAATTAAATTTCACAATTTTATTAATATATTAAATTGCATATACTTTAATGCATAAAGTAGGAAACTATCACAATATAACAAGTGAAACTAAACAAGATATGGCGTCTTAAACATAGATGAATGGGAGAAATAATTACATTATTGAATTAATCAACTTTTTATTTTGATTCATAATTCTAGAAACAAAGATCGGGCAAAAAAACCAAGAATGGAGATTCAGGCTAATATATTCCTATAAACACTGACGAATTTTCATGAAATTTCTATTCTTTGATTTTGTTGCAGATGCGTTTCTTTGTGAATCTTTGTTTCCTGAGATGCGATATTACCTATATAAATAGATTTTATTGTGTGATATTGGTAAAGATATAGAACTACTTCTTCATCAATTAAAACAGAAATATTCTGAACCACAACTTGTCAATGGATCTTAGGTTTGATTATTTGCTGCATGATTAGATAGTTTTTTAATACTGATTAACAGCAGGTATAAAATTATTTTCCTAGTTTGTTTCTGCTATTTAATGATTATACGATAATTAATTATTTGATTTCTAATATTAAAAAAGAAGATACTGTAGGACGAAGAATGCCAACGCGTCAATATACATATAGAAAAGTGTTTAAAAAAAGCCGTTCATAAAAACCCTTGTTCACTGAGCTGTGTTTAATGCAAACTTTAATTAGTAGGCATATAAACTGCTACATGAGTTCTTCTCAGATGTAACCAACGGTTTATATAATCTAATGTTAAATATTTACCTATATCTTACAATAAAATCGATTTGTTTAAGTAATACTGCATCTCAAGAAGCATAGATTCACAAAGAAACGCATGTGCAACAAAATCAAAGAATAGAAATTTCATGAAAATTCGTCAGTGTTTATAGGAGTATATTAGCTTGAATCTCCATTCTTGTTTTTTTTGCCCGATCTTTGTTTCTAAAATTATAAATCAAAATAAAAAGTTGATTAATTCAATTATGTAATTATTTCTCCTATTCATCTATGTTTAAGACGCCGTATCCTGTTTAGTTTCACTTGTTATATTGTGATATTTTCGTATTTTATGCATTAAAGTATATGTAATTTAATATATTCATAAAATTGTGAAATTTAATGAATGGCATTGTTTAATTACCCTTTTAAAAATAAATGTCATAAAATAAACGAAATCTGTCAACCGTCTCCCGAAACGGAGACGCCCGTCTCCCGAAACGGAGACGTCTCCGTTTCGGGAGACGTCTCCGTTTCGGGAGACGTCCTCGACCTGATAACGGAGGTTCGTGTGACAACGATGATTTTCGAAAACGAGTTCTTTTCTTTTCGACCTTTTGATACAAGATGGATGTTTAAGGTCAATATTATTACAACAAATCTTCTATTACCACGAAAATCTACACTGCCAAGGATAAAAATCAAACTACAAGAGAATCATAATTAGAGAATGGCAAAACGCACAAAACTGTTCAGGAAACCATATTGAAAATGCAAACTATACGCACTATCTTGCATGGTGGTGACCGTTGTCCATTGGCTATACGTGTCCCCGTAGCTGTTAATAGCGACCAGGCGGAACTCGTAGGTTGTAAAAGGCTGTAGATCCTCCTTCAGAAACGTAGAAGCCGTAGTCGGTTGTTCGAAAAGACTATTGCAAACGAAATATTACAATTATAATTTCTTCATCATAAAAGTGGTTAATTCTCGTTTCACATATACAAAATATCAAACACAATATTTTTAACACTTCATTTCGTCGAAAAGTATGCATACTCTGATATTATTCATTACTTTAAAGTTTTCCATACAGGTCAAATGTAATCTTTGATTCAGCCATACTATCAATATAAATCACAACAATATGAAACATAATTCACCTTTGCACAAGTCCACTGGTCAAGTTGCGGAAGTGCAGTTGAAATGCTGGATCCTGATCTGCGTTCGCTCTGCCCACTGGTCCCCACGTGGCGCGCACGGCATTCGATGCGGGACTGCTTAGCTCAGGCACTCGTACTCCATCAGGAGCTATGTAATAAAATGAAGAACACCGCCAATCAAATAAGGACAGATAAAAAACTTAAAGAATTGTTAAATAATACGAGTAAACCACATAAAACCAGATAATTTCTTAGTCGGAAAAGAATACCTCGCAGAGATGCATGAGTCGTGACATAATATAATGCTATAAAGATGAAACAACCTTAACCAATAAAAAGCTAATGTTATTTGATATTCGATCGACAATTTCATTTTTGACACTTACCTCCCATAGGCATATTGGCTTGTTTGGTGTTGCTAAGGAGATATCCCTGTGAGTTGGATGCATTCACTTGTATGTAGTAAGTGGAAAACGGGATGAGGCCCCCGATTTCGATCCAGTCACTGCCACTGGCATTAGTCGTTTGGAGGAGTGGTCTCCGCTCGGTTATGGTGTTGTAGTTCCAGTTTTCTGTGTTAACATAGATTTCATATTTTTGTTAAAAAATTACGTAGAATCGGTTAAATATTTGACCCTTCTAAAAGATTTTCAATACGAGGCATAATTCAATGTTTCACACATTACATAAGAAACACTATTAAACTAGAGGCTAAAGGCCTTCGATCCCCCGTGAACTGTCAATAGTTATTTGACTTAGCATGGTCAGCATGGAATAAACATGGGCATCAGAGGTGCAAAGCCCCAAGCCTATGCAATATATATCATTTATCAATATTATAAGCAAATTTAAAATAGAAGGTGGTATTTTTTTTGTCCTTCTTATAACGTCTTTCCTACAACGTCTATCTCACCACGGCTTTCTCACAATATTTCACAAAAAGTTTTTCTCACAATGTTTTTCTTCACAACTACTTCCTCAACGTTGCAACGTCTATCTCACAACGTCTATCTCACAACGTCTTTCTCACAAAGTCTCTCACAATGTCTTTCCCACAACGTCGTCTTTTCTGCCTTTCCTACAACGTCTTTCACACAACGATTGTTTCACAATGTCTTTATAACAACGTCTTTCTCAAAACGACTTTCTCACAACGTCTTTCCCACAACGTCTTTTTAACAACGTCTTTAAAAAGCGTCTTTTTCACAACGTCTTTCTCACAACGTCTTTCTTACAACGTCTTTCTCACAACGAATTTCTCTCAATGTCTTTGCCACAACTTTTTTCTCACAACGTCTTTCTGAAAACGACTTCCTCACAATGTCTTTCATGTAACGTCCTCTCACAACGTCTTTCTCAAAACGACTTTCCCACAACGTCTTTTTCATTACGCCTATATCACAACGTTTTTCTCACAACGTCTTTCTTGCAACGTCATTCTCACAACGACTTTCTCATAACGACTTTCTCACAATGTCTTTTTAAAAACGATTTTTCGCAATGTCTTTCATGCAACGTCATCTCACAACGACTTACAACGTCTTTCTCAAAACGTCTATCTCACAACGCCGTTCTCATGACGTCTATCTCACAACGTCTTTCTCACAATGTCTTTCTCACTATGTCTTTCTTGCAACGTCTTTTCACAAAGACTTTCTCAAAGCGTCTCTCCCACAACGTCTTTCTTACAACGTCTTTCTCATAACAAATTTCTAACAATGTCTTTCCCACAATGTCTCTCTCACAACATCTTTCTCACGTCTTTCTCATAATGTCTATCCCAAAACGACTTTCTCACAACGTCTTTCTACAACGTCTTTCTTACAACGTCTGTCTTACTACGTCTTTCTCACAACGAATTTCTCCAAGTCTTTCCAACAACGTCTTTCTCACGTCTTTCGTTATAACGACTAATGTCTCTTTCACAACGTCTTTCTCACAACGTTTTCATCACACCTTTTCATTTTGAATATTTGTGGCCGATCGACATGAAACCCTGACGAGGCACAGCTTCAATATGTGGCTGTTATGTAAAGTAGAGCTCTAGCTTAATTCATCCAAAGCTGGTTCAATCATTGAAGAAAATTAGAGACGGATCGACATGAAACTATGATGAGATTAAATTTGTGCTTCACAACTCGCTAAGTCAGGGCAAATAGTGACTATCATCCGAATACACACATATTTAAAGGATAATATATTATATTATCACCAGTATTTCCTCGACTAAATATTAAATGTTTGTCATTTTTAAAGGCTCCAGAATCGACAATTTTCAATCCATCAAAATGAAATTTTGACGAGGCACAACTTCAGATATTGGTTTATAAGTGGAAAAAATTTGAAATCTCTAGCTCAACTCCTACATACCAAACTCGCGTGCACAAAGGGCTTGGCACCTGAAAAAACCCTCAAAATCGACAATTTTTAAAGTGCTCCAGAATCGACAATTTTCAGCCGATCAAGATGAAACGTTGACGAGGCACGACTTCAGACCTTGGTTTATACGTGTATAAAATTTGAAAGCTCTACCTCAATCGCTTCAGACCAAACTCGCCTGCACAAAGGGCTTGGCACCTGAAAAAACCCTCAAAATCGACAATTTTTAAAGTGCTCCAGAATCGACAATTTTCAATCGATCGAGATGAAACCTTGACGAAGCACAACCTCAGACCTCGGTAATCACGTATATGAAATTTAAAAGCTCTATCTCGATTCCATCATACCAAACTCGCGTGCACAAAGTGATTGGCATCTGAAAAAAAGTTAAAAAAATTGACAATATTTAAAGTGCTCTGGAATCGACAATTTTCAACCGATCGAGATGAAACCTTGACGAGGCACAACTTCAGACCTTGGTTTATACGTGTATAACATTTGAAAGCTCTAGCACAAGTCCTTCATACCTAACTCGCGTGCACAAACTACCCTATGTCAAGGGGGACGGACAGACAGACGGACAGACAGACGGACAAGCTCAACCCCATATCCCTCCGTTTCACGGGGGATAATGAGTCATTGAATATTAATCTTACACAATTTGATGCACTCACGAGTGTATATTGCATCAATTATTATCACACTGGTTTATATCGGTATCAATCTCAAACAGAAATTTCTCTCATTTCCTAGCAACCTAAGTTTACACACAATACAAAGAACAAACAATATGAATTATAGACACCTTACCTGCATCCACATAATACAGTCCTTCCACATAGACCGTATAATACACGAGTCCATTCTCCACTTCCGCCCCGTTCCACTGCGCCATGACACTGCGAGGGCTTTCAACGGGCACATCGAGACCGATAGAACCCTCGGGAGCGGCTTCCATCGTGCGTACCTGCAAATTGATTAACAAATAAACACATAGAGCTTCGAACAATTTATGTACATGTAGTTCAAAAGTCATGTGATTGATTTGTATATATCTTGGATATGTGTCGTATTATCAATAAAATTAGTTTTATTGTGCTTAACCGGAGCAGAGACCACGTGAACCGGACCCAGGTGCTCTATTGCGTTGACTAAATTTTCGCATCAAATCGTTCATTCTCATATGTAACTGATACAAATTGTATCATGAGTCTTTAACGATATACACGGACAAACGGACATACCAAAAGTGAATCGCTTGAACTGCACCCCTGGGCGGTGCATGCCTCGACCCGGAGCGAGTGCAGACTCCAGGGAAGCAATCCATCAATGGTGTGCTCAAATAGTGTGCTTGTGTTGAACACCATCAGGCTGTTGTGGTACAGACGGTACAGCGTTATGATGCCTGTAAAGAGGAAAATATGAAATAATAAGGGTGGAAATAAGAAAATAAAGCTTCATATGTTGAAAAATATGATCAAGTAAAGAAACTTTTGCTTTAAAAAAATCTATGCTTTTGTTCCATCGACAAATATACCATGTAATTTTATACTTTGATATTTATGACAAAAATGCTTTTCAAACCATTTTAAATGACATCAATAAAATAAGCAACAACCTTCATTTCATTCTAACTAATATGTATACCGTTTGGATATTGAGGCAGCTGCCACGTAACGTGCAACGTGCTTGGCGTGGGTGAAGTCACATCCGGTTGAAAAACTCCTTCCGGTGCGCTCTCTTCCGTCTTGGCCGAGGTAGCTTCACTTAGTCTACATCCGCCGCCGGTACACACCTAAGAAATGGAGTAATCAATCTAAACGTGAGGGGATAAGAAGAGAATTTTCGGTTAATGTCTGTAAAAAAACTATTTTTATTGCATTTAACTCCGATGTTAAAGGGCGATTCCGGAAGATACCGATTAATTGAAAATACTTTATTTTCGGAATGTATGGCCGAGTATATTATGTTCCATTTGAATGATAACTTTTGCATGGATTTTAAAGACTGTAATAACTGGGTTTCATATGTTTTAGAAGTATAAAGAAAATGAAATAGTTTTGATATTTGATAATAGTCTCACAAATTTCTGTCAATAACAATCCTTCAAAACTTACAGCCAAAGTGACGAAGAAAGTCGTTCCGGCGCTCAGATTAGCAATGGTATATGAAGTAAACAGGTCTGTGCTGTTGTAAACAGATGGACCAAGAGTTCCCTCCGCTACGGACGCATAAAGTATATAGCGTTCGAGGGCACCATTTAACTCATCAGGTTCTTGCCATTCCGCAAATATTCTGCTTGTACCTATGTGAAAGAAATGAAACTTATTATCACAAATGAACTTATGTTGCTGAAAGATACAGTTTAAAAGCTGTGAAATCCTTTTCTTGATACCAAAAACAATGACAGTGGTGTTTCGCTCTGACACCAAACAAATACGATGAAACAGGTGCTCGCAAAAAAATATGCATATAACGCGAACTCCAGGGAACTAACACAAAAACTAAATCTTCATCCTCAACCACCATGTGAACGAAATTTCTATAGGACATACTATTTCTGCATTGAGCTAGCAAGTTTCATTTTCATGAAAACTTCAAACACCCTTGAAAGACCCCTTGAACCCTTCTTACCGAGAACAATGAGCAATGGAGCCTCGACATGCGTGGGCGGAAGTTGGGCAGTGACCAAGTGCGCAGTCGAACTGTTGGTGCATCCAACACGGCCACATACAGTCAAGTGGAAGCGGTAGGCCGTGTAGACCTGGGAGAAATAAAAATAAGGCATATGAGACGTTTCATGTGGATTTAGGCATTAAAAATCCAATACTCTGATAGACAGTTTTTATCATAAATACCTTTTTTTTCATTTATTCATCATATTTCGTACACAGTTTATTGATTTTTCACATTTTGATGGCAACTCTTCTGTTTTGGATTGTTTGAAAGAATAGATTACGTCATCAAAACAATATAGCAAATAAGTGTCTGCATAAATTTTTCACACTTCATTTTTGGAAGAGTTTAGCCAATTATAAAATCCAGTCACACTTTTTGAGTTTCAATTCCTAAAATGTTCACTTACATCCAACCCAGTGACATTGAACTGTTTTTCGTTTCCAGAATAAAGGGGCGTGTCCCCCATATAAAGGACGTAGCCAGTCAGAACGCCGTTTGGAAAAGTGGGCGGATCCCAGCTGAGCAAGAAGTAATAGGCGGTCGTCTCTATGGCTACAGGCATCCGTACACCTTGCGGAGCTGGTGAACACAAACAAAAACATACATATATCTTTATAGTAACGCAACATAAGAAACTCAGTTTCAGTTATCACAAATTTAACCGACCCACGAATTTTCATTTAATCCATAGACTTAAGACACATTTATCAAATACACAAATGCCAACCCATCGCGTATTCCTTGAATACATTATTACTATAATGGAAGTCGAATCTTATCGATAATTCATTTGATGATCATATATTCCACCTTTTACGAACAGTCTATTAGAATTTTATCTTTGTCACCTAAACACCAACCCCCATCTTACCTTCCTCAACCGTCGTCACAAGTGTGCCATTCTCGCTCTGTGTACATCCGCCATTGGTACACGCCACCACGTGTATACTGTAGTTGGTGAAAGCAAGCAAGTCGTCGACGGTTCCTGGAAAAATAAAGGATCATACTGGTCTATGGAGAATACTATTGGTATCTGATATCAGAAATGCAAATTGTCCAAAAAGAGACCGGTGCGGATGCAAAAAAAACTGGAACAGCGAATTGATTTTGAACATTTATAAGAAATCTATAAAGAATGTCAATGTATAAGATAATTAAAACATAGTCCGACCACTCTAAATCGGCGTATGAAAAGAAACAGTCAACGTGGTTACTAAAAATAATTACAAATGTGGGGAAACCCAAAGCTAAAATCTATCTTTTATTCTATATTTCACTAGATATACGGGGATTTGTTCAGAATTGAAACACATATGCACAGAGGCACTAAAACAAAGACGCACTAAACTATGACATGAACTAACCTTGAAAAGTGGTCTGATTGAATCGAACTTCAATCGGTGGTATTTCTGGCGAATCAAGGTTGTAAGCACGAATGACAAAACCAGTAAGAATGCCAGTTCGTCCCTCTGGTTCCTGCCATTCAACATCAAGAGAGAAGCCATCGCGAACTGTCACACTGATTGGAGCGTGCACTCCCCAAGGAGCTGTGATGATGAAAAATTGGGGAGCCGTTAGATATTAAGTCTATTCGATTAGTTAACTCTGGTAGTCAGATATGTGTTAAGATTTGCCATCGAAGCAAGATGTTTTAGAAACTATAACCAGCCGAGACTTCTAAACAACAGCACAAATCTGATCTTAAGATATTGTCAAAGCACCGCTTTTATTTACTCAGTCATACAAATCACAACAAATAATTGCACGTGTTTTTCTATCATATGTTCCAGCATTAACGTACCTCCCTCTCTAGTTCTTCCGGTCGTCCACGTACTGACAGTAGACCCTGCATCGTTGCTCGCTTCCACTTGGTACAGGTATTCTGACACAAATTACAATGTACATGAACATTTTGTAATATGATAAGATTTCCATTATGTCTAAAGGCAAATTTTCAAATTTTAAGAATAAATAATTTTTAAGATAAAAAATAATTGTTGTCACAAGTGTAAATTATCCAAAGGCAAATTTGAGATACTACATAATTTATATGATATTTTAGTTTATTTGCTTTTGTATATATATTTTGTCGAATATTTAGTATAAGCAAGGTTACATACCGGTGAACGGCAGCTGCCCATAATCATAGGTCATGTTGCCTTGACCTTGGTAGATGACCTCGGTGAGCGTGGCCCTGCAGGGTTCACTTGAGGGCGCGAGGGCGGGGCATCCGTCCATGTTGACTGTCACTATGGTAACTGCGTTCTCCTCGATTGAATACGGGCGGCGATTCACGCGAATGTTCTTGATGCAGCCGCCAAATCCTATAATTAATTATTCAACATAATATTTCCTTTCTTTGAAACAGGATTAAATGCTTTAAAAATGTTAAGGCTTGCTAATATGTCTAGATTAAGTCTCTAGTCTAGACTGTAAATTTCATTTTAAATTTTAGATTCAGACAATATGTTCTGGTCTGCTTTGCCTTTGATCTTTAAAATGGCAAATGGCTTCAAACACTTACATGAACATTCAAATATCTGATAGAAGAGGTATGGGATTTTCTTTCGATCATTTCCCTATCTAGTAAAAGGAATACATCAAATTGAAATACATACGTCCTTGCAGTCGCGGCAATATCTCATGCACATCGAGAAACCGCTCAGCATCGCTTCCCTGCTCCACACCGCCAATATGGAGGTAGGACGCAATGGCGATGGGGGACGATAATCGGGCACCGCGACTGCCACCATTGTTGCGCGAGTAGACGCTGTCGACGGTGATGCCGAGGTTCTCGCCAACAAGGACGACGCTGTAACAAGGGGAGGGGGTGGTGGGTTGTGTTGATCATACATGGCAATATGCAATGGCAATTTGGTATTTGCTTAATGTATTATGTATTGTATATGTATTATATTAATCATTCTATTTACTCATCTATATCGTCCTATTTCCCGGTATCTAGCTATATATCCATTTATATGTATGTATCCTCATTATCTCACCAATACTCTCTTTCATGTTCTCTTTCTCTTTTGAAATCTCACTTTCCATCCATATATTTTCAATCTATATATCTCACAGTTTAATCTTAAACTCAATTTAAGTTTTTTTTTCTAGATGACTTACTTTATTTTATGCCAGTTGCCATCGCATATGCTGACGCTTTCATTAGGAAAGAAGAGCGACTGAGAAAATCCAACGATGCTCAATTCAACAAACACACCGCCGTCTTGAAGCTGTATCAGCCAGTAAACCTATGAGATGCAAGAAACTGAAAGTCAACTGTTTCTAAATCACATCCATTGCATATAGTGAAATAAGATTTCGGATAGAGTTACAAAACGCTTAAAAAAACACAACTAAATCCTTCGATCATTTAAGCAAAATCCATAGACATTTCAACGTTATTGAAGTTCATACATATATATTATTCACTTGTTTGAATACATACAAACAACCAAGGGAAAAGGGAAAGGTATCGAGCTCATACCTCTGTGCCGCCATATGCGAAGAAGAGCAAGCCGCTTGTGAGTTCGGAGCGCATTTCAAAGCTGAAGTCGATGCTGAATCCACCAACGAACACACCAGCTTGGAACACGACGTAACCTATGCAACACAAAATGAAGGAAATAGGATTTTATTTATGTACGAAATTGCTGATTTTTGCTTCTTTTCTAATGTGTCATTTTTTGATCATAACGCATGTCTGGTTTATCTCTCAGATAAGAGACGCTTATGGTAACATTCGATGTCAAAGGTTTTTTTCCCCGACATTGACAAAGGTCAGTTTATATCAATTATGAATAGTATTAGGTATTTCACTAAAGGGAGACCTCAACTCTTTAACAAAGGGTTTTCACTAGCATAATCATATGAAATGAAAAATAATTCAATGTGTTTTAATGAACAAATCTATATGATGCATATTGTTTTTAGTTTTAAAAGCCTAAAAAGCCATACCAGTCCCCAGAAAATGATACGCCGGTTCCAAGTTATCTGGACAACCCTCCCAGTTGGCCAGCGCTCCCTCTCGCTCTATGGCGCTGTCCCACAGCAAGTCGGTCCATTCGTCGCTTGGCAAGGTTGAGGTCAGCACTTTGACGTCACGCAGGCAACCTTGGTAGTCAGTGGTGATAACCTGAGTAAATTTAGAATAGGATATACGTTATTTCGTATGTCCTAAAGAGATATAGAGTTCAAGACCTTGATTTTTATCAATACCATATATTTTGTCTCTGCAATGCTTAGCCATCCACTTAAAATTACATGAAGTTTTAATGAACCTTAAGGTAGTGATGAATAATATAAACTAGAAGGTCAGTGACCTTGGATCCCCCGTGAACTTCAACAATTCGTGGATGCAGGATGGTCAGTTTTTACTATAATTAACTTTGGAAATAA
>LQRL01131156.1:0-13388 GCA_001703475.1 Hydroides elegans | reverse complement strand
ATATTGGTTTATACGTATATACAATTTGAAAGCTCTAGCTCAACTCCTTCATACCAAACTCGCGTGCACAAAGTGCTTGGCACCTGAAAAAAAGTAAAAATTCGACAATTTTTAAAGTTCTCCAGAATCGACAATTTTCAACCGATCGAGATGAAACCTTGACGAGGCACAATTTCAGATATTGGTTTATAAGTGTATATAATTTGAAAGCTCTAGCTCAACTCCTACATACCAAACTCGCGTGCATAAAGGGCTTGATACCTGAAAAAAAATAAAAAATCGACAATTTTTAAAGTGCTCCAGAATCGACAATTTTCAACCGATCGAGATGAAACCTTGACGAGGCACAACTTCAGATATTGGTTTATATGTGTATAAAATTTGAAGGCTCTAGCTCAACTCCTTCATACCCAACTCGCGTGCACAAACTACCCTATGTCAAGGGGGACGGACGGACGGACAGACGGACAGACAGACGGACGGACAGACAGACGGACGGACAAGCTCAACCCCATATCCCTCCGTTTCACGGGGGATAATCACTGTTATATTTAACTTGAAAATGATATTAACCTTAGGCATAAATGCAGCTGAAATTAAAGACTGGAAAGCTTCTATTCCAAAATATCGAATCGAGTTCATGCACTGTCCAAGTGGGGGTTAGTGACTCCTGGACCTAGAGCGAGACCTGCTCCTGGGTGTACGACTCCTGCTTCGCGATCGGCTGTAAGATCGTCTTCCTCCGCGGCTTCGGCTCCTACTCCTGCTGCGAGAACGACTGTAGGACCTTCCACGTCGGGAGCGAGATCGCGACCTGGACCTTGACCTGGATCTAGAATGAAACATATCTTTTAATATTCTGCCCTTTCCAGATTGAGAAAAGAAGACAAATTTGTATAAATATTTCTATCGTGTGACATTTCCCCATGTAACTCAATCTTACATCAATCATTCGGTTTAAAAAATGCAAAGGAAGATCATTTAACATTACTTGATAATGAGAATTTTGAAACGAATTGATGAGACTTTTTTATACACAAAGGTTTCAAAGACATTTGATGCATCTTCGCCCCTTATTATTTATCAAAAGTTAAAATTATCAACAATGACATTCTGAGTATATTCCCATTTCGCGTTTAACCTAAGCCTTAAACCGAATCTCTAGTCTATTAAACCAAGCTATAAACCCTCGAGCTGGATACAAAGACTTACCTCCTACGGCGGGGTGGTGCGCCTCTTCTTCCTCCGCCTCCTCTGGGGTCTGCTGGACGCCCGTATTTGGCCTGACTGACACGGATTTCTCGACCATCGAGAATTGTGCCGTCTAAAGCATCCATAGCATCTTCACTGTCTCTTCGGTCGAAGTATCTTACGAAGGCAAAGCCTCGACTTTCTCTGTTGTATCGATCACGTGGGATGTAAACATCTCCGATTTCCCCGTATTTTTCGAATAATCTCTTCAAGTCATCAGTCGTTGTACGGTAAGTGAGATTGTCGACTTTCAGGGAGACCATTCCCTGTATTTCGGGAGGACCTCTTCCGTAACTCATGCTGAATTTGTTATTTTACGCACCTTTTTTGTTCAGCACTTGTTCAAGATGGCGTCGACGCTACGAATGCGGTCAAAGGTCAGGGTCAATCTTTTTTTCATTGTAACTTTAAAAATGGTATAAAACTGCGCACAAAATTGATGAAAGAACACTTAACTATAACATCATTAATATCTGCAATCTTTTCGTTTGCGAAAATATGCAGATATTGCAATCAACCGATAATATTCAATTTGTTCCGGTGCATCGATTTTCTATATATTACAAATCATAACACACCCTTATATATAAACACTAATATAAAAAGAGCTATCGAACGTGGAACATATGATATTTTGATAACGATTTTATGAATGATATAGAAGCTATTTAACTTTTAAGACACCCACCCCTAAATTTAAATGACATTTTTCTTCGCCTTGCTGAAACCACTGAACGGGATCTCTGGCCCCTAATTAGCTCATTTACAGGGGTGTGTCACTTATACTGCACACATCATTGACGTCATCAATCAAGGCTCGCTATATAAAAGCACTGTGACAAATAATCGATACTCATCGTGCCCAGTACCTCACTTCGCATTGAAGCCAATTATTGTAACTTTATGTTTTAATTAAATATGACATATTTATTGTGACTCAATTATTTGATAAAGCTAAAACAAAGTAGTTATGTATATTCTGCCTTTATATTGACCTTTTTCTAGATCTAATCAAAGATTGAGCATTAAATGGGATCCTGTTCCATTGGTTATCGAGAAAAACTACATGTTATTAAAATTATGAAACCTGATATTCAAATATAGGAAAGAAAAAATTTGCAGATAATTGTGCTTTTTTAGAAGCACACCATCTATCTAGTTTCATTTTTTTTCGGATGAAACAAGTCTTTAGTGCGTTTGTTGGCATTCCGTTTGAATATTTCAATAGCTTTCTGTGTTCATTGCAACTGTCTCCACTTGTGTGCTTTAATACATCATTGGTTTGAGTAAACGCAAACATATGAATTTATTTAGCGAGTGCTTTAAGACTAAGACACATGGTCCATAATTCCGCAAATGGAATCGGTTTTTGTAATACTGAAAGGGCAAAATTCTTAATATGGATATAAAATATCTAAGTTCAGAGTAAGTTAAAGCAGATGTGTGACCAAAATAAATGTAACTAATGCACTTGTGCAATACACATTTGGCGTAATTACACAAAGTTTCCTGTTTCATTTGAGCACATCAACAATTTTTAAGGATGATGTTTCACCAAAAATAACATTGATCAACCAAATAATAGCCATATCAAATTATTCCGAATGGGGTTGATATTATAAGACAAGAATTTAACCGGAAAGAATTAAATAAGACGAATGATTGTGGTTCTGCATATTTTATTTCTCAATTTATTGTAACTTTATGTTTCAATGACTCAATTATTTGATAAAGCTAAAACAAAGTAGTTATGTATATTCTGCCTTTATATTGACCTTTTTCTAGATCTAATCAACGATTGAGCATTAAATGGGATCCTGTTCCATTGGTTTAACTACATGTTATTAAAATTATAAAGCATAATATTCAAATATAGGAAAGAAAAAGATTGCAGATAATTGTGTTTTTTAGAAGCACACCATCTATCTAGTTTCATTTTTCACTTCATCATTTTTTGAATAACCCGAAACTTAGAATATCCGTCTAAATATACCTCTCCATGTATGAGACATGTGCATGATAATGATATACCAGAGCTATACCTACCTTTACCATTTGATTAACTACATGAACAAAATTACTAAAGCCCCAATGACCATATTAATACAAGCTGGGATCAATATTTATAATACTCATCCAGATACAAGCCTTATAAGATGACCGCGTGCGTAAAGTTGGAGAGACTCGGATAGAAAAGGGGCAGCTCAAGGAGTAATAGATTAGGCGACATCGAGTTGAAAAAAATGGGTGTCGGTAAGGTATGCACCAAAGACTAGGCTTAAGAGAAACTTATAGTAGACGGGATAGATGAAGTAGGAGAGTGAGTTATGCACAACCAAAAGAAAACGTTGCCGAACATGGAACATATTCGAAACCAGTTCATCATCCGATCAACCTAACCCAATTCCGACTCCAACAAATCTCATACAATGGAGAAAGAGTGATGACGTTACACGGGGACTTTGTAGCAAGCACATACTGTTCTCTTGTAAAAAATACCACTCAATGACGTTTTACGTGGTGGCACGATACGATTCACAGAATTCCACCATAAATATCTAAAATATAAATCGGACACAAAAGCAAAACGCAAACTATGGTAAAGGAGAATATCCAGTTCGTAAAATCAATTTAAACATATAGCAAAACAAATGAATTATAATATAAAGGCTACATCGTTGGATTTCCAAAAAGAGCGAAATACAAAACTGCCAATGGAACTCTATAAGCGACTCGTCCGCCTCTCCTTAATTGAAAAGCGATTAAGACCAGATGTTGATGTTCTGTTCAACAAAAAACATGATCATGGTTGAATTTATTTGTGTTGAGGTAAAATTACAATATCTTGTTCGCATGAAAATGCATATATAGGTACTTACAACAATGGACCAAGTATCCAAAATGCCGGATGTGATTTTTGTTTCAACTATTCTCTCTATTTGCAAATATCAAGCATTCGAAATAATATATTTATTATCATATTTATTTAATTTACCAAACGTTCCATTTCGTTTGCATGCCGGTTGTTACATTTTGATAAAAAAAAAACAATATACCGTAAAACACCTTTTCCGCGATCACGATGCTTCGTCTGCTTATCAGTTGATCGGGACCTGATCCATATATAATGGATTTCACAGGAAAGGGGATTGAATCGGTTATTGCAAATGAACATGGTAAATGATTGAGTTACAGATAATCTTATCGTAAATAAATCGTAGTTTTAAATAAGATCGTTAAGTCAACGGATTGTTATTGTTACTAAAACGTCAACTGATTTATATACAAACAACTCATCACAACCAATATAATTATTTTTCTAATGTATTTGTGCCCCTCTTAATCTGGCTATCTAATTTTATTTTAATTTGAAACAAGTACAGTATTTGCAAACTATGAATTGCGTCCAAAATTAAATATGGCATTTTTTGTTTTGAGAAACGAGTTATTGACAAACTAAAGGTCAATTTATATACTGAAAGTGTAAAAACGTACGCAATTAATACTATATAAGATGAAATATAATGACAATACCTCATGAGTGGCGAGTGAAATCTGTCATTTCTCCGAGGGAAAGCAAAAAAGCTCGAGTGAAACAATTTTTTGCTTTCCCGAGGAGAAATGACAGATTTCACTCGTCACGAAATGTAGTATTGTTTTTATTCCTAGATAATTGGATCTGAATGTCAAATTTATTAAGATAATTGATTAATTTTAAATCCCCAAAAGGGCCAAAGATAAAATTGTTTCAGTAATTTGGTTTGGACCCGTCAGTATTAATAAAACGATTATTACTAATAAATGAAATATATTCAAACATTTTTATCTTTTTTATGACCGTTTTTGTATGTGAAATTGCAATAATTGTTTTTAGATTTTAAATCATTCACCAACTACCAACGAAACTACCTTCTATCATTTCAAAATTCATATAAACACAGTTATCGCACATTTAAAATATGATACGTTAAAATACGTAAGCGTCTCAAATACGAGCCCAATTGTGACGCAATGTTTTGCGTAGAAATACTGTGACGTAAGCACGCAAATGCATAAGAACAATGGAACTTGTAAATAAACACACGTTGAAGTAAAAATGTTTAATAAGTGATTAAAAGTGATCAAGATTTCATGTATAATGTTTAAAATCATTAGGAATAAAGTTGTTATTCCTTTGTTTTGGATTATATACTTTATTACCAGTTTCAACGCATATTACTTGATGATTTGAGGTATGTAGATTTTATGTTCGTTTTAAAACATGGGTTGGAGACTTGCTAAAAATCAGCATTAACAGGGCCTGGGTGACGTCCGTTTTAAACATTATGTCACCCCGTATTTCACTCTCATCTAGGAATAAATGCATGTATAAATATATAAACATGATATAATTACGAAAATACTAATTAAATGCGAATTAAAACTCAGTAGAAAGATGAGATTTTAAGTAGTTTCTGAATTTGCTTAATGAATTTACTTCGAATTGTCCAATTCTTAATACTTCATGTCTATTTCGTTTTCAAAATTTCTAAAATTATTGATTTTTCAATAAAAATGTTTCGAAATATTTTAATCATAACAGTGGTAATATCTACAATAATCATGAGCGATTCGGTATCAACTGCTTACAAGCTATAAAACATCTCAGACTTATAATTGTGTTGGGTGTCAATATTTCTTTGACTAGCCGTTTAGTTCATCAACAGTTAACTCTAAAATACTTCGGTGCAATGAATAACTTGGTGTCAATAACGCGAGCTTAACAATTGATTCAGCAGTGATCGTTTCAATATGGTATAGTCTACATATAGGGTATAACCCTTCAATGAAGAATTTGAGAGATGATTTAACGATAACTTCAGACGGTAAAGTATTTAAATGATTATGGACAGGTTCAAAAAGGAGTACTTTTAAGCCTGCACTTGAGTTGATGTCTGCAGGAGCCGTATATTGTACCCTCTGATCCGGGAATGTATCTGAACTAGGTGATTATTCACGGGTATAGCAACGAATCCATGGACGATACCAGAGAATAACATTGCCTTCAATTCACCGGCCCGGAGCAGTAGATTTTAGCCGAAAACTGCTAGACAGACTGGATGGACAGACCGATAGTTTGTTTTAGGGAACATTTTATTTTTTCTTCTATTGTGGTTTGTTCTGTTATTTAAAACGTTGAAAATGATAAAAGCTGATATATTTATATAAAACTATAATTGTAAGAATAGCAATTGATGATTGAATATTTAATTGAATTATTTTTTTTTTCAAATCCGGATTTTTTAAAATCTTAATTCGAACTGAGAACCATTTTACAAAGACAAGAAAGCGGCTCAACTCATGTTGCCTATGGTCATTTGTTTCTCCACCAACGCACCAAATAATAATTTTTTTGTGCTAAATTGTTTTCCAAAGCGCAGATTACCGACAAAGTGCAGATTAAAAAAAAATCCACATCAGGCGCACCTGTTTACTAAAGCTGTGATATGACACCATGTCGCCCAGGTATTGGTCAAATATGAATATTATCTCACTCATGCACCAAATAATATAGATACTTGTACATAATTTGAACTCAATCGTGCTCCCATATTTAATTAAAGAATTTCTGTTGAAAGAGGTCGTTTGTAATAAACTTGCAAAAAGCCAATTTATAAGGAAATTTTTGGATAACAGTATTGTTGTGCAAGATGTTCAAAATGTATGTGAATAGAGAATGAGAAATAGAAGCCTTTCACATTAATGCATTTGGAGCTCTAAAATGTTGCGCCATCGGGTGAAGTGCTTAAAGAAAAATTGCTCCTGCCATGACATCAGGTCGCCCAAGATCAAATGCGAATAATAGCATATTTCGAAAGTTTCTGTCATCTAAGCTTTTGCTTTCTCAATTTTTGAATGCCATCTTGAAACCGCGAGCGAATAGCATTACAGAAGATTTGCTCAAAAATATGCATTTCAAAAGTGCCAGATTTCCGACTTAGTACATATTTCCAATACACGTTAGACGCATCTGTTTCCGAAAACTGTGCCAGATAAAAAATCACTGCGCCCTTATTGACGTAATATTTGTTGCTAAAAGGGCATCATTTCTTTGTGCCAAAGTTTTTGTCATCTTAATGCATCCCTGGTTTTAAAGTGAACCATGGGTTTGTGTTATTAGAGAGCTTGGGTTAAATTTAGCACCTGCACTTTATTATGTTTTTGCTATACTTGTGTTGTGTTATTTGGCCCAGTTTTGTTCGATTTCAAACATTAAGTGCAATTCGAATGGTCATTTCTAGGTTATCATATCAAAGTTATGCACAAAAATATATAAAGATATTCGATATATTATATATGAACCATGTAATCTATACATATTTACAGGAGGTCATTGACACGGCTTGCAGATTCTTTTAGAATTTCCTTTTTCTCTACGATGCGACACACCATTAGAATAAACAAGGACCCCATTGGAAATAAGCCTTTCGGCTTTTATGGGTCATCCTTGGTATTTACCAACATAATGTGCATGATTTTTATATTGTATGTATTCTATGTTCATTGCATATATATGTTAAAATACCGAAGAATAAACAAACAAACAAACAAATCATTTTATATAATAAATTGTAAAACGCATTTATAATATGAAAGTATATGTGTATCTTGACAAAGAAATATACATAGTAATTTGAAATTGAATGATAAACGTGTATTTACTAGTTTCAATGGGATGTCATTTTTTCCTCAACATGCGCAACACTATATTATTTTTTCCCTCAAGTTGCAATCGAGTACCTAGATTGGTTCCCATACACTAAGCATTTTCATTAATAGTGTATGGTATCACCCAATGACGGATGAAAACCATTTTTTGTAACGAATCAATTGATTGGCTCTCAGAGACACACCCCTAAATCACGTGACTTATATGGCATGTTAAAAAACTGGCTCTCAGATCAAAACCAAATGGTGGATGATACCAGTCCCTATATATCTTTGATATTAGGGATGGGGACCAGTCTATCGAGTACCTTAAAGGCGTAAAAATCACATGATGTAAATGATCATGTGATAAAAACATCTTTTGCCGTGAGCAAAACTTATTTTTAATTTATGGATATAACTTGAGTATTACATATATTTATTAAATGCATCACCATGAATTGGAATTTCTTTAATGTTATTTTGCTCGGAATAGCGTTCATGTTTGTTTTTACGGCATTTCAAACATGTCAAATGATAGAGGTACGAGTACTTAGTATTTTTCCAGTTTCGTTTATGACGATTTTTTTATCCTTTTGGTGTGTTAAATGATATATTTTTAAATGTTTTTAGGCTCTAACCCCCAGGTTCAAAATATAGATTTTTGATGACCGTCTGTGTGTCCGACGGTCTGTCTACCATCTTTTTATACACGCAATAAGTCTTGATCTTGGGGTTTAGGTGAGACGTCGTTTGACATTCCTTGAAATCCTTCACCAAGCATTGCCAAGAATAACATAATGTTTTTTTTGAATGTTATTTTAAAAGTGCTCGAGCCGCTCTGGTGCTTTTTCACAACCGTTAAACATAGTGTTGGGTAGGGCGTTAGTCCCAATACGTGACCCATTGGGTTTCTTGAAATCTTACTTTCCCATTCCCAGTGCTAGCATAAATTCCAACAAGGCAAAGGGTTACGTATTGGAACTAGGTAGGGCGTTCCAATCTACAATAGTATTTGGAATAAAGCTATACTTGTACACATCGGAACAAGTATGTAGTTATAAAAACATATTTGGATGTTTTTGTCTAGTGGCCCTAGTGGGTTTGCGAATGTCATTTTTTTAGGCTTTAAGAAACGCTATAGACCGGCATATGTGCATTTTCATATTTCTTACGCAATTCGGTGGCACTTTGCGATTAGATATTGTCATTATTTAAGCAATATCTTGAGAACGGATGAGTCTAGAGACTCGGTGTTGAGCGTAAATTAAAGATATTGGCCGGCGGATGTACCTTTTGACATTTTTAGGCCATATTGGGTAAACATTATGTAGCGAATTGCCAATAACATAATATAAGTTCACTCTACCTGTGACAAAAGTTTCAATAATAGAAATTAAGTGTACATGCGAAATTTTGGGATAGGAGAGTCTTAGTGTGTTGGTTAATTCTCCTACGATATAATGGAGAGTCTTGTTTTAAGGATTACATCAGTGTCGATTAAGCGAATATCAATGCTACAGAAATATATTCGAATTTTCTACATCAAGCACATTGATTGAGTTTCTAAGTTTAAATGTGATACGCTTTTATTAAAGAATAATGTTATTGTGGTTTTGTTAATGTATAAAAAGAACTACACGTATTTCGTTTATTGGTACTGCGCACGATACAAGTTAATAATTTGTCTTTATATGTATTCTTTTATTGCAGCAAATTGTTCTTGAAGGTGCTTACAATGGAACATTTAAAGGAAGCGGGTATACGAGGTACTTTTTAGCCACGGCTTGCTTATGCAAGACGTGGTTTGTGCGATCACTCTGTGTTAGTTAGTAAGTTAGTGGGTTAGTTAGTTCGTTAACTATTCCTTTCCAGCGCCTCTTCTCTGACAGTTCTTAACCGATTTGTCTCAAACTTTTTTTAGGTATCCCTAGATGGTCCCTTGTATAGGGTGTGCTTAACTAAGCAATTTTGCTTATATAAGCATTTTTAAAAATCAAAATATCTTTGGCTTTATTTTGGTGCTGTGGGCGATAATACAGTATACAGTTTATCATAGACTTAGTATAGTATTCATGTGTTCATGAAGCGTTGCAACAGCTGAAATTTTATTATTGACGTGCAGCATACATTGATACAAAGGATTGTAATTGCACTGCAAAAGATACGGGTATTTGATTAACACATAGCCAAACCGCAATATGAGTGTCTTGTTTTGATATCGTATAATCACCATTTATTTAACATGACGTAATTATTGTGATTCAATGTGAAGACACCATTGGAATATAAATAACAATATCGGGATGTATGACATGTACTGCCTGTTATAATTGTACGACAGGAAGGATCAACCCGATTGATAACTTAAGCTTCTGCTGTCGCGATATGGAACAATATTATTAGTCCTCATGTATATAAAAACTCGTGTTATATCTGAACACCAGCTTAAATATATTATGATAGTAGACAATTAATTATTTTTTAAGACATTTATTTGATTTTTTTGTTGTTGTTAAACTTAAAACTCGATGTTTTTCTCAGATTACTTTTATACTTTGTGAATTACTAGTTTTCATATGAAAAAGAAGAAAGAGTAAAGCAATAGTAAAGTAGGGCAAGATGTGGCACACTGTCCTTGGACGGTCTTGTGATTATTTTGATACAATGAGTAAATTGTTTTTCATACTACATGTATCAGTGTAGCAGATGCACGAAGATGAATTTAAGATTTAGTCGCTGTTTAATATGTACATAATTATTGTTAATTTATTTTTGATTGGCTATTTCGCCTTTTGTTTTTGCATTCGAAATATAAAACATCCAAATGCTTCTTATTGCTATGATGTTTCATGATATTAAACAAACAAAACTAGTTATCTTTGGTCAAGCATAATTTATACTTGTATTCCTCAGTTTTTTAAATTTTGTACTAATTTTTGCCAGTCTGTGTATCATCTATGGGGTGTTCGCGGCTTCCAATTGGATTGCGCCATCGATCGTTGCTGTTTGTGGTGCCAAAGTATCGATGATAATGGGAGGTATAATCTACACGTAAGTATTTTATTTTTTTTTCACCTAAAAATATAATCCTACTTCTGTTTTATGAGCCAAAGTAGTCTTACTCAATTTCACTTTTATTGCAAAGCGAATTCGTTATTGCCCATATGCTGTCCAATTTTTATGGGAAGAAATTTACAATTTGATTGCTTAATACTGCCATGAAATTTAAGTAGAAAGTCAATGTATGTTTATGAAAAAAAACCTTCCGCTGTGATCTTCCTTTGATTAAATGATTTTAAACTGAATTCGAAAATTTGAAGGAGTACGATATTGATTAAATATTTCAAATTCGAAATCTCCTCTGTGAAGACACATTTATTTGGGGAGAGAGCGGTTGAGAGTTGCACATTTCAAATAACTATTCGATTCCTTACCAGAAATATTCGTGACATACATTTACACATCAGAAATGTTTATGTGAAGTCTCCGAATCGACTTTACTTAATCTACTTTTTGACGAAGTGACACTGTCGAAATTTTCAAATTATCGAGTTTGCTCGCCCAACAATGCGATATATTTTCATTTAGAAACTATAAATTTGTTACTACGGTGTATATGCTTAACAAATAAACTATGCTGTATCTTGTCACGTAGAATTCTATCCATCCATTCTCTTCATTTCCTATAGCCTATTCATCGTGACCTTTCTCAAACCCATGGTCTGGTCGCTCTACGGGGCCTCCGTTCTCATCGGTGTGGGCGCGGCCATTATCTGGACGGGACAGGGCAACTTCCTCACTGTCAACTCGGATGAAAACACGATCGGTAGAAACAGCGGCATCTTCTGGGCGCTTATGCAAGCAAGGTCAGTGTGAGGGTGAATTTTATTTGTGTATTCAAATGCGTTTATACTTGAATGATACTCGAACTGAAAAATAAGGTAGACATTGGCTAATTTGCTCATTGCATCATTTGATTCTGGGCGATAGGTCAAGCGGGACGAGTTTAAAGAACCTATATGTGAATGCACTTTCATAACCAGTTAGTGGTCGCATGTGAGACCTGAATTGACCCCCTCCCCTCACACCCCTCCCAAAAAAGTTTTGAGTGTCCTTTTGACTCCCTAATCAAACAAATAAAAATCAAAATATCCCTTAATCACCGATTTCAATAGACGATATTTGCTTAGAAAAAAAAGTTTGTTTAGTTGTTTTATTTTATTTTATGAATTTATTAATCCTCTTCTAATTCTGTAGCATGTGGCGTTTTTCAGAATCAATGTTATTTTGTGTATGAAAACAAACACTATTAACCCCATTAACTCGACATATGAAGTTCAGTTGTTTTTGATGACGTGAAATGTTAACATATAGTAACATGATTTTGTTATTTGCGCATGTCGAAAATTTGATACATGGAAATAAAATATATTGTACAATTGTTCGTTTTCCCTCACTCTTCTTTGCATTTTCCCTGAGGTTTATTTAGATGTTTATAAACTAATGAAAATGTCAAAAATAAAATATTAACGATAATTTATGAAAATAGTTTACGTTGAAATCTTTTTAATGTCTGTTTCAGTATGTTGTTCGGCAACCTGTTCGTGTATTTCGCGTTCAAGGGTGAGCAACAAATCGAGGACCACACGCGCGTGATCGTGTACATTGTGCTCTCTTCAGTGTGCGCCCTTGGAGTCATCTGCATGTTTTTCCTCAGGACGTTTAGCATTGTGCAAGATGAACGAAGTGTACAGGGGTATATATAAATAAACAGTTTTATATTAAAATCCAGATACAATGTTTACTTTGAAGTATTAGATCAACATTTAATTTCGCTGTCCAAAAGGTTGAAAACTGATCACAGAATCTATAGAAATATAGATACAATGTTTACTTTTAAGTAGTAGATCAATATTTTATTTGGCTGCCCAAAGGGCTAAAAACTGATCACAGAATAGATAATTTTTGATGAAAATACAGATAGAATAGTTTGACTAAAGTATTTGCTTACTTTTGCATTGTCTACTCACAAGACCCAAATGTTATTTTTTTATTTGAGAAAATTAATCTCCTTCCTTCGCTAATCATAATGTATAATTCTGCTAATCAATGTGTCTTTTATCAATCTATGTCTTGTTATTTTAGGGCACATACAACTAAAACGGGTCCAGTCGCAGCTTTAGGTAGCTGTTTTGAATAATATGTTATTTGTAGTAAAGTACACTTTCTCATGTTAAGTATTCAAAGCCTAGTAAAAGTTAACACATCGACATTATATCTGTTACCGCCAATCTGTGGTCCTTAGCCGATCTGTAGTTTGGCTGGAATGAGTTAGCCAATCTGTGTTATACCACAGATTGACTGGTTCAATCAGCCAATCTGCAGATCGGCTAGAATTTCCCAGCCAAACTGCAGATTGGCTGAAATGGAGGCATGATTTTTACCAC
>LQRL01131147.1:0-14215 GCA_001703475.1 Hydroides elegans | reverse complement strand
AATATAGACATTGATGATACTTTGGTACATGCATTAGTAGATTGCCAAACAACACAGGAATGGTTACAATCAATATACATTGAAATCAATAGCCCTACCACACAGAATTTATGTAGAGACGAGTTTTTGTTCGGTGTACACGATCAAGCTGACAATATGTTGTGCATTATAATCAAAGAGCAAATATGTGATATTCGTGGTCAGGAAAAAGACTTCTTGTTGAAACCTTTTTCAAAAAACTGTATTTAAGTATTGTGGCAGAAAAAAACATGTTAAGGGAAAGACAATTTTCCTTGAAATGGTCAAACTATTGTGTACTTGTCAGAAACTGTTGTAATTATTTTATGAATTATCAATAACTAAGGATAAGCTTTATATGTTTACATACTTCTCAATTGTATCATTTGTATTTCAATTTTAAAAATGTTCTTAAAGCAATTGTGTTGTCAATGTTTTGTCCTGTTTTGGTATGTCTTGTAGTGGCAGTATGAAAGATGTGTTACATATGTGTATAATATAATGAAAAATATATATAAAAATGAAATAAAACAAAAAAAAAGTTCTTTTGCGCTTCGGCATGCAAAATATAAATTGGAAGTTGAATGGGTTGTTTTGTGCTTTACAAGATGCATAACTTACTGAATCGAAGTAAATATCCGTGCGAGGTAAGCAGGAACCACAACAAATAGCGCAAGGGGTACAACAGAAGCAGCAACTATAATGGAATTATTATAACTATTATAAGTAATAAAGTTTATATTTAGTTCTGCCGTTCTAATATTATTGCAAATTGTATGATTTTATGTATATACAGCAACAATATTGTAACATTATTAATATTTTCCATACATGTAAGACCCATTGCAGCCCATCCGTAATTTTTCGCAGAGGCAATATCACCAGCACCAAGGCTTTGACCCACTTTTATGGAACACGCTATTTGTATCCCAAGCGGAATCTGATAAAAGAATGTATCAAGCTGCAGCAGTATGGATTGTGCACCCAAAGCCGTTGGGCCCAAGATACCTGAAAGAATTATGTATAAAATAGAAATGTATATTTATCTGTAATTTACTATATGATGTAAATATGTATTGTATAACTCTATCTTTATCAAACAAAAATAGCATTTTAGCATCAGCATTCGTTTAAACATTAGATAAAATTATGATTGGATATAAAAAATCGAACACACGGCTGTTTAGTACTGCCCACTTAGTTTTTTGGTGCCAACTAGTCTATTGTTCATCACAACCTCATTTGGTCCAGAGTCTTTATTTACATAAGCTTGTAATCTGCCGAGTTATGCTATAAAAACGTGTAGTTTTCGAAAATTTAGCCACCTTTACACGCATTTTAAAACATGTTGCCACATTAGTTTTTGAAAATTTCTTTTTGCAAAGATAATTTCAATATGTTCTTTCATCATCTTTATACATCGCTAACCCCCTCCAATTCGATTAATGCATAAAAAAAGAGTAAGAAAATTGCCCAATTTTGGCAAAATTTAGTTCTTAAAATCAAGATTTTCCCTTATTTCAAATAAAAGTTTTAAATAGTATTCGGATATGGAAATTAATAATGTTTATATGGTTAGATTCAGTGATTATTCGTCTTTATAATGATACTCAAATCAATGGAATACATAATAAAAATTGTATTTATATCCCACGGTAACTGCATTGTGTTTTTCAAAATTTGTAATAGATTTTATAGCTTCGGTCATTCAAACCTGATTTGAATTGTTTGTACAAGAAAAATATCAGTATATATAGGCCAAATTATAGTCATAATTATAAAGAACAATTTGTATACAATTAAAATTATTTCATTCGAGAATTCATTTATTTCTTCTAAATTGTCTGCTCAATTTTTATTAGAATTGTCAAAAAAAAATATTTTTTATTAAATAGAAGATTCCCCTTTTCTGTCCATACACATTTAAACGAACATCTAAGATGTCATAAAATTGAAGACATTATGGGGAACATGGAAAATTAATTGCAATTCATTCAATAAGGTGTCTTAAGAGTTCAATGAAATACATGTATACTCATTCCACGTTTGTGTTCTGTAAAAGCATCAGCATTTAGCATCAGCATTCGTTTAAACATTAGATAAAATTATGATTGGATATAAAAAATCGAACACACGGCTGTTTAGTACTGCCCACTTAGTTTTTTGGTGCCAACTAGTCTATTGTTCATCACAACCCCATTTGGTCCAGAGTCTTTATTTACATAAGCTTGTAATCTGCCGAGTTATGCTATAAAAACGTGTAGTTTTCGAAAATTTAGCCACCTTTACACGCATTTTAAAACATGTTGCCACATTAGTTTTTGAAAATTTCTTTTTGCAAAGATAATTTCAATATGTTCTTTCATCATCTTTATACATCGCTAACCCCCTCCAATTCGATTAATGCATGAAAAATGAGTAAGAAAATTACCCAATTTCGGCAAAATTTAGTTCTTAAAATCAAGATTTTCCCTTATTTCAAATAAAAGTTTTAAATAGTATTCGGATATGGAAATTAATAATGTTTATATGGTTAGATTCAGTGATTATTCGACTTTATAATGATACTCAAATCAATAGAATACATAATAAAAATCGTATTTATATCCCACGGTAACTGCATTGTGTTTTTCAAAATTTGTAATAGATTTTATAGCTTCGGTCATTCAAACCTGATTTGAATTGTTTGTGCAAGAAAAATATCAGTATATATAGTCCAAATTATAGTCATAATTATAAAGAACAATTTGTATACAATTCAAATTATTTCATTCGAGAATTCATTTATTTCTTCTAAATTGTCTGCTCAATTTTTATTAGAATTGACAAAAAAAAATATATTTTTTTATTAAATAGAAGATTCCCCTTTTCTGTCCATACACATTTAAACGAACATCTAAGATGTCATAAAATTGAACACATTATGGGGAACATGGAAAATTAATTGCAATTCATTCAATAAGGTGTCTTAAGAGTTCAATGAAATACATGTATACTCATTCCACGTTAGTGTTCTGTAACTATGTACTACTGTAAAGCCGATTATATGGACTGTCCCCTTTGAGGTGAATAAGATCTAACCAAATGCTTTAATCCTCCTAAGCACAAAATTTTCTTTTTTTCCATAAGGTGTAAGATGGATTTTTACATATGACAAAGCAAAAACGTCAAATTTAACAAAACAATTCCCTAAGAGTCAATGCGATTCATAGTTTTGCATATAAATATGTAGTAAAAGTGTATTTATTATTCAAATGAGCCTTATGTTCATCGGCATTGACATGGAGGGGGCATATGACCTACACCGTTAGAATAAGCAAATTTCAAGGGAAAAGCAATGTGGCAACCATTTTAAAATACGGTGTAAAGACAACGAAAAATGAAAATTTCACTCAATTTTATGCATAAATAGCCGAAAACATGCATGGCTAATCCTATGCAAACAAAAAAAGGGTTGAAGATATAGAGGCATCGTTGGTAGATCCAAAAAACTAAAGGGGCAGTTTCATATAGAGGATAAACAGCCGTGAACATTTATTACTGTACCTGCGAGAATAATACAGATTTCAAAGGCCCATAGTTCAACAGCAACCATCAACATACCAGAGAATGCAAGCTTAATAACTGGCCACAAATCCTTGAAACATTGCATGCTCCATCCTAAGAATAAATATTGACGTTAAATATTTGATTGAAGAATGTTTGGTTGCTAAGTGTATATTGGTAATCATGACTTGATTGAGTTAATTGGGAAGCATGACTAGATTTAGTACTAATTATTAATTAGGGCAAAGGCTGAATATGGAGTGTCAAAAACCAATAGAGAGCAGATATATTTACTTGATGAATTTGTATACTTTTGTTCTATCAGTTTTATTTCTCTGCTTTACAACGTACTATATCTGATATTGAGATTTGAATTGATCGGAGATAGATTACTTTTTCTCTCTATTATATGAGTAAATATATAATGCCCTTTTAAATCAGAGTAATGAAAATTTTTCGTTTGTAAGCTGACATGGACTATGCAATGGATTTAAACAAAACCATACACAAATGATGCGGTTATTTATCATAAAATCTATTCTCCTCAGTGTTTAAACGCATTTTATGCAACACAAAAAAAGCGCATATACCTGACCATGTTTCGATATAGCATTTACTGATCCATATATATACCAACGTAAAACCCAGGCTAATGAAATATGTACACGATAAAGCTATTGCGGATCCTCTGCCAAGACAATAGAATAGAAGCATAATAATGGTTTACAGAATAATGAATGTGCATTTAAAATTGATTTAGTTGAATTGGAAAATAGAATATTTAATTTAATTGTATTAAATTATACTAACATTTTGACTTACCTTGTTCCAAAATCAAAGTGATAAAGAAATACATATTCAAGCAATATATTCAGACCAATTGACGTCATCATAAACATAACATTTATATTTGCGATATCCATTGATAGTAAATATTTATTTAAAATGACGAATATTGTGTAACTCTGAAACACAGAAATTTGAAATCATTCATTTTGTATGGTTCCAAACGTTTCATCCGGTTATATGGAAAATCACAAAATGTTTATCAATTTTCAATATCCATCCTTAATAGAGCACATCAATATCATCTGATAAAACACTTTTCATTGTTAATATCTCGTATTATTTTTCTTACCCACACTCCAGGTATAAACAGTAACACGAATTCTCTAGCAATACTGAAAAAATACATAATTGTTAAGATGTTGTTTGAAATATAAATTTTTGATGACTTATCAAATTTTCAAATTAGAACAACAATCCATTTTATGACCTCCACTTTATTCTTATGAAAGATGTTAACTTGTTTATGTAAATTAAAATTATACTACCCTGCTGCTTCTTGATTCTGACCAAAGAGCATCAATATGTAATCCAAGTAGAAAAACAGAATATGGACGGGATTAGATAAATGCTGCATATAACAATCACTATAAAACGAAAACATATTGATTTTTTGAGACAATTATTTTAATCAAATAATTCACTCAATACTATCGGCATTTCAAAATCAGTTTAATATGTGCTCCAAATCATCCTAAATGTGTGTAATGCTTTTTAAGTTCGGTTTACCTTTTTGAAGGTAATCTCCAACGACAGTTGCGTTTTTGCTACGGATCGTTTGGGAAAATAAACTGTCGCATGCTGTACTTAATCCAGCTACAGGCTCTAGCACTGTACAGTTGATCACCTTTATATAATTATACATATATTACAAAACAGTCATCCTAAATTATGCAAATCTATGACATAACTTTGAACAACCAGTTCCAAAGAAAATATATGTGATAACCTTTCGCCATGGTTTGTTGAATAACTTTTTGATAAATATTGCACCTATAATAATACCGCATTTATTTAGATCATAGATAAGGATTCGAAATAATAACATTTTTTATTAGTAAGACTCACACTGAGTGCTAATGCCACACCATCGAGTCCTTTTTCATCGTTCAGATGCCCGCAAAACATCAATGTTAATGGCAAAAGTATTGTTTGACAAATTTGTGAAATTATCTGAAATATTGTATTGCTTTTTATTTTTCATATGATGGTTTCAACAAAGAGAGCAATGTCAAACAATAAGCGAAATATTTCTTTATAATTAAAGATCACTAATACCATTGAGTATTTTCAATGTTAATTTATGTTCCAGATACAAATTTTAGAGATGGTTTCTTCGAAATACAACTCACAATAGGGACTGACAATTTTAGTAGTTCTTTCACCATATTATTTGAAATCATACATTGCATTTCATCATCTCCTGATTCTACAAATAAGTAACAAAGCTTAATTTATCGCATTATTTATTTATATCTATATATAATATATAAGTTTATAACATGAAATATTGTATAGACCAAAGCTAAAATATTTTAACCATTTTTGTATTGAAGCAATTTCTAGATCATTTTGACATTAAATGTCAGGTTATTTGAACTTATTCTCTTTGCATCGAAAATGTTTAGGTCAATACATGAGTATGGGGCCCTTTTGCATATTTTGAAAAAAATCACCTGAAATATGTTTATAAACATGTTTTATGGGTCGTCATTATATAGTTGTTATATAATGAAAAGAAGCTCTTCAATCAAAGCATGCTATTCATTAAAGCTAAAATGTAATTTATCTATACATATAAATGAATAAGGTAAGCATTCATAATTTGATATTCAAAATAAACGCAAGAACTCTTTTTTTGTTTTGACCATACCTTCACAGTTTGACGCATCCCTTTCCTTGACTTGTGATTTCAGTTTTCATATCTATGGCGTTTGTATTAATGATAGTATTTGCCATGATAGTAAAATGTGCTCCCAGATAATAACAAAATACTTATCATTTATTTATAAAAGGTTTCATATTGGTATGAAAGTAACAATGTTGAGGATAAGCAGTGATGTTATAAGTTGGAGGTCAAACCACTGTGTCATGCACTTTGTGTCACTTCAGGTTTTTGACACTGCAATTCAATCAGCTATATAATAGGCTTTAATTAAATCGCATTGTAATTCATACCAAGCGGTAAATTGTTTTTTTTTTATTAACACATAACAAAATTATATTATATTTACATACTCATACATGAATTTTTACAAATGGATTTTCTTTTCTTGATTTTTAGTTATAATTTATTGTGATTGAGTTTGGGTATTGCACTTAACAATAATTTAGACATAGATTTCTATTCTATGAGTTCATAGTAGCAGCTATCTATATTCAGTTTACCATGTAGTATCGTTCTAATGATTACATTGTGTTTCCAAGCTTAATTGTTATCTGTGTACATTGAGTTTTTATACTGTTTTAATGCTAACAACAATACTAAAATGTAATATGCGACTTTTGTTTAGCTGCTCGCTTTGACGATTATGGTCGAGAACATGGACTTATGTATGTGATGTTCGAAAACATTACTAATGATTGTTTATAGAGAAAACAATCTCTTTCATTTCATGGTTAAGAACATTTTTCATCACATTATAACCTTTGGTAGTTTTGTAATAATGCCCGGTTGTGAAGTTATATCATTTCGCTAAGAGCACACTGGTTTTGCCGTGAATGAAATCCAGTTGATTTGGTGCCCTGGCGATGCGCTTACAGCTTGAGCCTGCCCACTTTGTGAATATACACATCGTATCTACTCTGTTAGCACATGCATAAGTGCGTATTAATAGCTTAGATTATTGCAAATAACCCGCACGCCCACTAAATCCAATTGACCTTCAATAACAACTATTATGTCGAATTCTAGATATAAAATTGTGCAAAGTAAAACGATGGAAAGAATTTATTGCAGGCATTTGTATATACCAGAATAAATAGGGTAATTATTTCTTGCAATAAAAAAATAAAACTATTCAAAAACAAAAAATTCTGCTAAAACCTCGCGCATGTAGGTCCAGCTTGTCTTTGCAATTTTATGAATCCTATCTTTTTTTATTTCGAATGTACTTTTTCTTTAAATGTGACCTGTGCTTTACCTTAGCTTTAAGTAAGAAGGAATAAAGTGATCAAGCTATTTTTTATCAAATTAACCAATGTTAATTATTAAGATTGGTATTGTATTATTGATGAAACCTAACTAGCCAATTTATCTAAGATGTGTTGCTTGCATAAAGTGTGTAAATGTCCTATTATCTCATTTCCATTATTTCTCAAATCACCTTTCGTTTTGGTAACTTCATAATATCTATTCACACTCGCAAATGCAATATATGTTATTTGATAATAGAACTGTTCATTCCTCATGCGAGCAAAGAGCGTGGTTAAAGTATGGTGTGCATTTATTCTTTAAGTTCATAAAATCTAGTTATTATTCAAATTTATAAAACAAATCGGCAAACCAAAAACAAGTCCGCTATTGCTCTTTTGCTAAAGGAAAGAGAAAATGGCTTTGATGTAAGTAGTGATTAATGAGCGTTTTAATATTGGGTTGATATGTTGGAGAAGTTGGTGGAAGAATAACCACCATATCAACTCAACGTTTCTGAACTCAATTCCTAGCTTGTATATTTTTTTTGCGCGCGTCGCTATCTCAAAAGTCTTAAGCAATGTATATGCCGTTTTTGATATGTTTACATTATCGTTTGTTTGGATTACTTTTCAAAATAAACTAAACTCACACATGCAACTGCAAAATATGTAATTTGATAATGAAACTGTTCATTTTTTCATACGAGCAAGAACGACGTAAATGTTTGAAATGCATTCAATCTCGAAGATCATTAATGTACTTACTTTTTACATTAATTTTACAAATCTGCAAATGATAAATTATTCCTTTATTTGGCTATTGTTAAGGGAAAATTATTTTCGTGGTGAGTAGTGATTTATGAACGTTGATTGGGGTTGATTTGTTGATAAAGTAGGCGCAATATTGCTTTCATATCATCTTAACGTTTCTGAACACTATTCCTATCTTGTAAATATTTTTTGCGCGACGAGGTTTCAAAAGTCTGAAGCAAGGTTTAATATCGTCTTGGTTGGAGAATTCGTATTTCGTAAGTGGTTTGTCGCATTCAATATTTTGTGACCTTCATCATTTTTTAAATTTACTTATCGGATTTAGGTCTATATTTGGCTCGAGTTCTTAAAATCTGTATTCCGTGCGAATGTTTTGACACTTGTATAATTGTTTTTATGCTTTTTTTTAACAAATAAAAGTGACCACTTACCTCTTTTTACGACTTTTGAAAGCTGCATATGGTAAATTGAAGTGTTGTATTGTATGTGTAATGTGTTACATCAGATTTGCATTCATGTCATTATACGGAAAAACACATGTTAATCATGAGACACTCGCCATACAAGACGCAGTCGACCGCAGAGAGGATCAAATATGTTGGGACAAACCCTTGACAACGATCAGGAATAATCAGGACCCGGTATGGCATATTTAAAACGACAGAAAATATTGAAGCATTGTTTAACGCGAAGTTATCGAGTTCGACCCAATACCCGATTTTATCTAAAATATCTCCGGTAAATGCACATGTTAAATATATTTTTTTCTTATGACTTGATAAAATATAACTAGTTTAAACTTCTTTTAGTTTTAATAATGAAATCAAGCCATTCCACCCTTTATTGCATAAAAAGTGCTAAAAAATAATAATGCATATACAGGATTCTTGAATATTAAAAACAAATCTAAACACTATTCCAATCAAAGATTGTTCTTGTCCTCATATCATGGTCTTAATCTATGTTTGATGTTTCACAACCGTTTTTGGTCTATAACTGTGACCAAAATTGCTCTGGAACTCACCGTTTCGGCATGACATAAATATAAAAACATTAAAATGCTTTTTTTCTATACCAGTTATTGTTGGTGAACAAATTTCAAACATAGCCCTAGAAGTTATGTTATAAACAATGCATTAGTCAATTCGACTAAAAAAGGCTCTGGTATTAACTGAGACCGATTTATATGTCAGACGTTACGACTTTGAAAGCCCTTAAAATAATGTGTGTGTTATCCTTCCTGTACATTTGATTAGATAACTGAGTGGTTCACTTGATTTTCAGTGCTGCAAATTTGTATCTGGATGGGAATTGGGATCGGCACTTTGTCCACAAACCCATGAAATTCACGTGGTGCTAACAAATTGTTCGGGGATGACGGGCACCTCACGACCAAATAAGTTGTTCCTCTTTTCTTGTAGCTAGAAAACATTAAATATAAATATGCAAGCCAAATGTGGAACACCTTTTGTAGCTAGAACTCGTGAAGTACTCTTCGGGGTTTTCGAACAAGAAAGTGACAAAGAAACAAAAAATCTTTAGTTTCCAATTGCGGGATAAAATAAATATTCATCGACAATTTTTTAACCAATGGGATCATTTGTTTACATCAGTTTCAAGATGGCAGAAAGTGCAGGCATCCCGAAGTGGTTGCTCGACAGTAAAGATGATATTTCTAGATCAAACGTCAGTAACATTATATTATGCTTAAGCGAATAATTGCTCAACATATTGAGCTTTGACTCAAACCTTAAATTGACACATATTTTTTCTTTATCTAGGATAAAAAAAGTGAAATCAAACCTCGATTTGTTTTTTGCAATTTCGTATCTCATTTTATTAACGGCTCCTGTCTTGTTATCTCCCGAATATCAGCGTTTTGTTTAGTATGAAGGCATTAAGACTATGTTCGGCTTTTGTCTGTGTCCAAAAGGCGTACTCGTCCCTTTCTCATGTTCATACAACTGGTTTAACAACTGATTTGACTATAAATTTCTACAAAGCTATCCTAAGGAAACATCGTCGTAAAGCACAGGTGATCTTCAAAAAATCGGGACTTGATGCTGACGATGAAGCCTATCATAAATCCCACCTAGTATACCAACAGGAGATATACGCTGCCAAAAAGAGATACTAACCAAATCTAGCAAATAACATTAAAACAAACTGTCGTAAATTCTATAACTATGCTAAGCATTTTACCAGGCCTCAGTCATCAGTTGACTCCTTGGAATACAAGGGCACGCTGTTCTCTAGT
Organism: Hydroides elegans; assembly: GCA_001703475.1. Classification (NCBI taxonomy): domain Eukaryota; kingdom Metazoa; phylum Annelida; class Polychaeta; order Sabellida; family Serpulidae; genus Hydroides; species Hydroides elegans. The sequence goes on along the minus strand of LQRL01131147.1, from coordinate 3,642 downwards.
GACACGGACAAAGCCGAAATACTGAACAATTTCTTTGCATCGGTTATGGTCGACGAACCGGATACTCTCCCACACGTAGATGGTGGCACACGTCACCCAAGTGACTGTATGTATGATTTCGACTTTAGCCAAGAAGATGTAACCAACATATTGTCGAAACTCAACCCAGGGAAAGCAGTAGGGCCCGACGGTATCCATCCCCATATAATCCTGAAGGAAGTGCTAAGTCTGTCTAAACCCCTACATCTACTCTTCAGGGAATCGCTGGATAAAGGTACCCTTCCAGACGACTGGAAACGAGCCAATATATGCGCCCTCCACAAAAAGGGTTCTCGCAAATCGCCGAATAACTACCGCCCAGTCTCACTAGCCAGCAAGGTTATTAAAGTTTTTGAACGAATAGTTCTTAAACATGTCATGTCTTTCTGTCAAGCCAACAACATTCTCAGCTGTGAACAACATGGATTCCGGTCCAAGTCCTCCTGTTTGACTAACCTCTTAGAGTGTTACAACGACTGAACCTCAATTTACGATGAGCAAGGGACAGGGATAGATATTGTCTACACAGACTTCCGTAAGGCGCTTGATTCAGTTCCCCACAATCGGCTATTGCAGAAACTGTCGTCCTGTGGAATACGGGGAAATATACTCTCGTGGTTGAAAGCGTTCTTAGTTGGTAGACAGCAGCGCGTCATTCTGAATGGATCCTCATCCAACTGGACCAGTGTTATTTCAGGTGTACCGCAAGGGACTATCCTGGGACCGCTCTGCTTCCTCATTTTCATAAACGACCTACCCTCGAAAGTGTCCTCAAAAATCAAGCTATTCGCAGACGACTGCAAACTCTATCGTAAAATCACTACCAAACTAGACTGTCATGGACTACAAGAGGACCTAGACCAGCTCTCAGCGTGGTCAAAGCATTGGCTTCTCGATTTCAGTGTTGAAAAGTGCTCAGTCCTTAGGGTGAAACCCCGAATAGAATACCGATATTTCATCAAAGGAGGGCGCCTGTGTGAAGTAGCAGAGCAAAAGGACTTAGGAATTACGGTGTCTAACGATTTCAAACCTAGTAAGCACATATGCTCTATCATCAACAAAGCAAACCAAAGACTCGGTATGATCAAAAGGTGCTTCTCCAACCGTTCTCCTGAGGTCATCATAAACCTTTATACCACCCTAATTCGACCAATATTTAAATATTGCTCCCCTGCATGGAACCCGTGGTTAAAAAAGGACATAGAGGCGCTCGAAAAAACACGAAGGAGATGTGAAAAACTGTGTGAGAGTGATATCACGTTCCAAAGCCTATCAGATCGTAGAAAAGCCATAGACCTGAAAGAAACATACAAAATCCTGAACAATAACTACTTGATAAAGTATAATTAGTTTTTCAAACGAAACAAGTCTCAACTTAGAGGACACAGCGATAAACTGCTATTTGAACAATGTCGCACGGATATAAGGAAGCAATTCTTCGCCAATCGTGTGCTTCACGACTGGAACAAACTACCACAGAAGGCAGTATCAGAACAGTCAACCGACGCGTTCAAACGAGAATTAGAGCCGTACATCCTATAGATGATTACGGGATCATCAGGTGAATATCAGGTGAATACGGAGCCAACTCGAATACGCGATACCAGCATGGTCGACAACCATCACCAAAGACCAATGCGATCAGCTTGAAAGAATCCAAAAAAGAGCCATGAGATTCATCAATACAACAGCAGACTACAAAAATGCCTTACAATTATACAACATAGAAACACTAGTCTAAGAGAAAAGACTCGTACTTTATATGTGCAAAAAGTTTTTTAGAGATATTCAAGACGAGAGCAATATTCTAAATAGCTTACTTCCATTTTAGAATTGTACTCTACACAATACAAGAGAAAAGAAAAAATATCCTCTTCCAACAGTAAGAACACAACGTTTTAAGAATTCATTTATACCCTACAATCTTATTAATTTCCTATAACATGGATAAATTGTTGGTTATATCGAATAAGACTATCATTCTTAATAGAAACGACATACCCTTGAATGCTTAATAAAAAAGTATATGTATTTGTATATATATTTTTCAACCTAAGCTTGTGCTTAGAGTTGCAACTATATAAATAAAACCACTATCTATCTATCTAAATTTGATGTTCTAACTTCTAGTTCGAAAAACTTTGAGTAATGATATCTTTTTTAGGCCCCAACCCAAAAGTTGGGGGCCTATAGAGTTGGGGTGTCCGTCCGTCTGTCCGTCCGTCTGTCATCGCTTTCTTGTACGGGCTAGAACTTTTGAACGGAAGATCATAGAGACTTGGTTATAAGCTCAAATGAAAGGTTTCGGTCCGTAGATGTGCCTTTTGACCATTTCGGTCAAAAACACCCCACCGGAAGTGGTCAAATTGGCCAAAATAGCCCAAAATAGCGGTTTTCCAAGATTTGAGCTTGTACGGGCTAGAACTTTTGAACGGAAGGTCATAGAGACTTGGTTATAGGCTCAAATGAAAGGTCTTGGTCCGTAGATGTGCCTTTTGACCATTTCGGTCAAAAAACACCCGACCGGAAATTGTCAAATTGGCCAAAAATAGCGGTTTTCATAGAAAATATATTTTAAATCTACAAAAACCCATACCCCTTCGAGTTTGGGGGCGGTTGGGGCCTGTTCGTGTTTCACAAATACTTCCTTGTTGCTCCTGACTGGCTATCTCCTGAATCTCGGCTTTTTCTCTTAAGCATGAGGACATTTTAAACATTGTGTCCAGTTTTCATCTGTATTCAGCTAGCGTTCTCGTATTTTACGTACAATCGTCACCGGAAAATAATCGTACATTATTGATGGACTTCCGTATACAGTATATTCTCGTCAATTTGAACACTGAAAATTCGAACTATCTGTTAATTCGAATTGATTGCTCCGGTCCCTCCAAATTCTCCCACTTAACCCAATGTTAAAATTCAACACATATTAAAAGATTTGTCTTTGTTGCCATATCAGAAAATCATATCTCACAGGCATCACTTTGAACCCATGTGTGGGGTTGTGGTCTTGAGCAAATGTCATTTGACCAAAGGCAGCATTAACCATTATACCCTACCTTATTGTGTCCATGGGGTTATGGTCCAGACTTATGCTATATCTAAACATACAACTCCATATGAATGTTAATGATAATTCCAATATAATAGGTGAACGGTGACTTGCAAAGTTGGTGTTTAAAAAGGTGAAGTTGAAATTCGATCTAGATCATGGATTTCATGCTTTAGAATTTATAATGTGTAATACTCAAACTAGTATTACACATCGAGCTACATGAAATTTGTATGGTCCCAACGAGTTCGAATTAGCGAGAATCTACTGTATATATAAATACCATAGGTGTGCTTATACATTTATAAATTTATGTTGTATTTTTTGTCACGATCTTGATATTTCATTCTCGTTCATCTTGCGACATTATTATCAGGCCCTGTTGGAGGCGCGAGTTGGACGCGAATGAAAACACGTATATTGGTCTATTATTCTTTATTCCGAACTCTGTAAAAGGTTCACTGCAAAAGTGAATAACATTTATTAATAACATGACATGAAAGGACACATTGAACATTTACATTTATTTAACGAACACGTTGTTGATTTTA
>LQRL01131132.1:0-10798 GCA_001703475.1 Hydroides elegans | reverse complement strand
CGTTCGTCATCTTTCTTTTGTAAAAACCATGACTCGAGAACGGATTGGCATAGAGACTCAATGTTGGCCTCTTTTGAAAGCGCTGGACCTGTATATGAGCCTTTTGATACATTCTACTTCGTTTTATCAACTTCTTGTCGCGCATGTGCCAAAATAGATTTTTAACATTTCAGGCGATATCTGATAACTTATAGGCTTCGAGACTCGATGTTTGGCTCAAATTGAATGATGGGAGTTTTTGTAACGACCCTTAATATATGTGTTTATGTTAGATGTAGCTCTATGTAATTTGAAAGTAATCTACGGCGATGGAATTAATAATTTGGTCGTATGCTGAATGCCAAAATGTCGAACGCTTCTCTTCAAATGTGAATCCCTCAAGTTGCCATCGTCCGCTTCAAGCCTGATATTACCCGTATGAATAATTGCGCCAGAAGTTAAGTTTTCGTCTCTTTACTTTAGCAAGATGTGGCACACTGTCCTTGGACAGTCTTGTTTTTTGTACGCCATCGCTATTTTGAAAGCGTATTTCAAATGTGTGACAAAGCAAAAGAAGAATGGATAAGTGAAAACTGCCCAAAACTGGAAGAGCTGGAAGCACAGCATAAAACGAGAGAAATGTACCAAAAAGTGAAAGAAGTCACCGGGATAGACAGAAGATGAGCTGGAAACAGCTGCATCTCGAGCAAAGAAGGAAGGGTATTATTCGACCAACAGGAAATCCAAGACCGTTGGAAAGAATACATAGAGGAACTGTTCGCAGATGATAGAGGAGAGATCCCGCAAAAATGATAACACAGATGGCCCCGTTATACTCAAAGAAGAAGTAAGAAAGGCCATAAATTCCTTACGACCTGGTAAGGCCCTGGAGACGATGAAATATCGACTGAAATGCTGCAAGCTTTAGATGAAATAGGCATAGACAAACCACAGATCTATGTAATAAGATCTACGATAGCGGGTATATTCCAGAGGACATGAAAAAGTCAACATTCTACTGAAAATCATACTGTACCGTTACAGCGCAGCCATTGACCGTGAAATTGGTAAAAATCAGAGTGGATTCAGAAAAGGAAAGGGTACACGAGAAGGAATATTCAATCTGAGAACGATAAACGAGAGATATCTAGAGAAACAGAAAGATATATATATATGCTTTATAGACTACGAAAAGGCGTTTGACAGAGTTAACCATGAAAAGCTGCTCGAAAAACTTAAACTAGCTGGAATGGATGGAAAGGACGTACGAATTATAGCCAGGCTCTACTGGGAACAGGCTGCAGTAGTGCAAACCGACCAAGGGAACTCAGAAGGTATCGAAATCCGTAGGGGCACGAGGCAGGGTTGTGTGCTATCACCATACCTTTTCAAACTATTCACGGAGCTTATATTTAGAGCTATAGAGAGTGAAGATAAGGGAGTTACAGTCGGAGGTAGAAGAATAAGCAATTTGAGGTACGCAGACGACACGGCGATAACAGCAGAAAACGAGAATGAGCTACAAATACTGGCCGAAAGGGTAAATCAAGAGGGGAAGGATTTCGGCATAAAGATGAACATAAAAAATACAAAGACCATGGTAGTAAGCAGAAAAAAGCGAAATACCCTAAGTTAAAATCCATCTAGATGGCAAAGAGGTTGAACAAGTCAGCAAATTTGTGTATTTGGGTGAGTTGATTACCGAAAACGGAAAGAGTGAAGAGGAGATCCGCAGAAGAATAGAAATCGCCAGAAAGTCATTCAGCAAAATGCGAATGATAATGACGAATCCTATGATCTCTATACCAGCAAGACTTAGATTAATCAAATGCTGTGTCTGGTCAACATTGCTGTATGGAGTCGAGACGTGGACCATTAGCAAAATATCACAGCAGCGCCTGGAAGCATTCGAAATGTGGACCCTGAGGCGCATGCTGCGAATAAGCTGGACAAGACGCATCACGAACGAGGAAGTGATTCATATCGCAGGTACAAAAAGGTCGCTGTTAGAAACGGTAAAGAAGAGAAAGCTGTCATTTTTTGGGCATGTCATGCGAAATGACTCCCTGCAAAGGGATCTAATTGAGGGCATGGTCGAGGGCAAGCACGGAAAAGGGAGGCCAAGACTGCAATGGAGTGACGACATCATCCAATGGACCGGCCTCACCTTCGAGAAGGCCAAGCGTACTGCCCAAGACCGACAGAGATGGAGGTTCGTGACCGGCAACGTCAACCGGCACGCCACTTGGTAAGGTAATGGTAAGGTAATTTCAAATTTCGGTCGTAGAAGACCCAAAAGCGAAGAAATGGCGACGGTGTGATATTGTGGTCGATGGCGGGCTTACAAGCGCGCTACAATCCAGTTATGGAATCAGCCAGAAATCGTTTTTATTTTATTTTCATCATTAAACCACATTGTTGAATTCAAGCTCCAGTATTAAGATGTATAGTTATGTATCAAGACGTTATAAGAGCGACTAGAAGGCGTTCCATATCGAGACTGCTCGTTGCTTTTCATACTAGCCCATTCATGACATCGGTTTATTGATAAACCCTGTTTCATATAGAAGAAACGAAGAAACCTCAGAAAAACGCTTTGAATGTAGTCGAGCCCCTAATCGTTCAAAGATGAAAATCGTAAACATGAATAAAAAATGTATAATTACCTACCTACATATGAAAATTAAATCGCGCATTTAAAATGTTTACAAGCTTAAATACCTTTTTTTATTGATGGCTATTTCACACATAAGAGTTTTCCTCCCGTCATCCCTCTACAAGTCTTTTCTAAAGAGAACTTTAAATTTGAACGTCTCCATATCCTTCTGATTGAATCGCTAACGAAGTTTTGAGTCGCATTTTCAAAGTCCTTTTTATATATGTCGCTCCTATCTTTGCTCAAAATAACCAAATATTGTCCACGAAACGTCTAGCATATTGTTTAATTTGAATTTTAAGCAAAGGATTTTGTGCCAACAAAAATGTATGACATAGTTTCAAAAATGAAAAACAAAAAGCCAAAAAAAAAATGTCCGAAAATTGAAATAATATGAGTTATTTTTATAATGCATTTTCTACTAAAACAGAAGGTATAATTTTAAAACTGAATATTAAAGTATATTGCAAAAACAGAATGTAAAACCGTCAAAGACGCGTTAAAAACATGCCTAAAACTTATCATATAATTATTATTATTCTGTTCCCGCCAGGATTTTCAGAACTCTCCATATTATAATAATAAAGATGTTCCCGCCAACATATTTGAATATATATTATAATATTTTTTAAATAAGGGTGGAGATGGGTCTTAATATATGTTTCGCTGTAAAACAATGTTTGACAAAAAAGTAAATTGTTTAAGGGGATAAGTGCAAAATACGTTAAAAGTATTTAAAGTATCGTTAAAATATCGTATCAATAGATTCCTACATTATACCCATTATGTTATAAAAGCGCGATTGAATCAATCCATTTTAAAGCTTAATATTTTGAAGCTACATTTTTTAATATTGAAAATATACTCAAAGACTACCTCCGAATTAGTTCTCAATTTGCACTTAATCCTATATTTCTATATGTGATCAAGAACTTAATCAAACATGCCAAATATTGACCTACATTAATTAGTCGATCAATTTTATATGATGATATATTCCATCAATTCTATTTCATGATATCTTATTTCATATAAGAAAAAATACGAGGTCAATTCATTGATTAAAATGTTGTACAGTTCCGAAGCCCAGCCGAGATACCTGTAAAATGTTTGAATTATTCGAGTTGACCGAGTTATTTAGCCGACTTATTTTATTTTCCATTATTAAAAACAATATATCATTAAATTAAAGGGGCTGTTAACTAACCGCCTTTAAATGTCGTGATACATGGTTCAGTTTATCTGTCGGTCCATCTGTTCGAACGTCAGATTTTTCGTTCAAACCTACGTATTTCATAAAAAAATGTATACACAAAGCTGTGTGAATTGTCAGACCCCTTGTCAATCTTGTCAAAAGTCAGTTCATTTTCGGTGCCTTGGCTACAGGGATGAGTGTTGACTTTGCCGGTGCTAAGGAATATATCCACTGTCGCAGATCTTGTTATATAATTATTTTATTTTGTCTATGCCTATTTCATCGAGAGAAAGCAAGTAATATCACATTCAGTAGCATTAGGTAAAGACAGTTTTTAAATAGTTTAATTACTTTAACATATACATTGACGTTCTCTCAATCCACCGGGGTTTAACAGCCTGATAGAACAGACAAGCCAATGTAAAAACGCAAATGTTGAACCCTATACACGTTAGAAATATATTTTATGGACTTTTTAATGGAAATGTTAATTTACGGTCATCATCAATTTGCAAATATAATCACAATATTTCCTTTTAAGTGTTTCTTTATTATTTCATTTATTATAATAAATTCACTTATCGGCCATCATAATAAGAATTGAATGTTATAAATATTAAGAGCATTGTTGATCTAAATAATTTTAGGTCTAATTTTGTTATTTTAAGCGCATATATACACTCACAACATCGCAACAAATCGCCACTGTGTAACATATATAAATTGGACAATAAAGTGAAATCTCAAATCGGCCGTCGTAATTTTAGTTAAAGTCATTATATGAAAATATAATCAAAATATTTCTATTTAAGTATTTTTTCATCATCTAAAGGCATTACTTAGGCATCAAATGAAACCTAACCAATAAAGAGCTGTGTTAAACAAAATAAGAAAAATATTCAGAAAAACAGCACAAGACCCTAATCGGCCATCGTAATTTTTTGATAGAAATCGAAAAGAGTCATTATATGAAAATATAATCAAAATATTTCTATTTAAGTATTTTTTCATTATCTAAAGGTATTACTTAGGCATCAATTGAAACCGAACCAGTAAAGAGCTATGTTAAACAAAATAAGAAAAATATTCAGAAAAACAGCACAAGACCTTAATCGGCCATTGTAATTTTTTGATAAAAATCGTAAAGAGGGTCTTTCGCACTACATTTTTGCACTACATCTTCTTCTGTATGCCTCTTATCCGTCTATGATTATTCTAACGTGTTTAGCACATACAGCCAAAAAAAACCTTTATAAGTTATCAGCTGAGCGCAAATACGTATATTACACAGCACGCAAAAACAAACTTTTCTCCACGCAAAAAAATACTCAATTGTATCCATGCAAACACGCAAACACGAAGAGTGGGTATAAAAGTGTGTTATCAATATTCCTCTCCATTCATTTACAATGCCTCGATTATCAATTGAGCTTTGTGCATAATGATGGTGGTTCAACTGCAAAAATTCAGATATATTTGAATATTCAAGGGCACTCCATATCAAAACCTGGTATACTTAAGTTTTATAAATAAATCGGAGTACCAAGCTATTGAAAATCTCAAAACCTCAAACTTGCAAGCTAGGTGCAATTCAGAAAGAGCTTATTAAATAAATCCACTGAAATTATCCATTTTTCTCTGTGACAGAATTTGTTTCAAAGGAAATAGAAGAGAGGCATGTCTCATTGTCCCTCCTTCAATGCCACCATTTTAGATTACGATACAGGGGAGAAATATATTAGGGGGTATTAATAAACCAAAACAAAATTCCCTCCCGACCTGTATCTTATAAACACAATTGATATATGCACACATATATTCAGAGCGACCAAACATAAAAAGCAGACCTAAAAAAATGTATAACCCGAGCCAGATAAGCACAATGGTTCCAAATATCGCAACTGACAAATACAAGGGCGGAACATTGATCACTGACACATTTATAATCAAGAATAAATGTGTGCCTTTGCTTTTGAAATTGTTAAGTATGTTGATCGATATGTTCAATGCTGCAAAGCCTAATCAAGACATGACCACCCACAACTATAACACTCACACGCACGCACATAACTCTACACAAATATAAAAAAAATGTACACGTAGAAATCATATCGTGAGCACGCATACACACAAACGCAAAGATAACTTATAAACGGCTTTCACTATATTGCGCGGTGTGCATTTCAGCCCAATTTCTAGTACCAGAGTGATATACACATGATTACAGCATACTCAAAAGTAAAAGCACAGGGTGTGATCTTTGAATTCAATTCAGTTTTATAGCTGGAATCGGGATCACATGTGTGGAAAGTGTTAGTTCTTTTGATCTATATCTTGTTCCTCTTTTATTGAATTGTCAGGCTTTACTGAGTGGAAATAAGCCAACATCCATGTCTTAATGAGCACAGGTTCAGTGATTCAAGATACCTGCTTGTTAGTATGTCAATTAAAGATATTCGTCGATATTTTTTACGAACCAAACACGGCAAAATAATCGATTTGGTAATTTTAGCGATATAGATAAATGCATCATCACTTAATGCTACTAAAAGGGGAATTGTAACTGTTACAATGAAAAATGTATTATGTAACCATTATTTCAATAAATTATAAACAAAAAATAAACTGGATCAAGATCGATCATCATCCAGTAATAGACTAGTGGAGGGATATAACATTCTTTTTGCCTAAAGCAACATGCACAGGCTTCTGAATAAAACATTATTCGATGACGTCTTGGACCATTAAAATTTTTCAAAATCAAAAGGAGTTATGGCTGTATTTATAACTGATGAGGCCGATAAATGCACAGTAGCGTCGCCTGAGACTAGGAAGGTGGTAAAAAAGATAGGCTGTAGATATAACATCGGAGCTCGTCTTTCATTCTTTTCGTTTTAAATTGTGGCCCAGCAAAGTTGGAGGGGGGGACGATGACATGTTGATGATGCTTGGGACATGTGCTTTTGTGAGAATTTTTGTGCTGAATCATTTCATGCCACTTGATATCTAGAAAGATCTAGGAAAGCAATATGAAATAATTTACATTGAGTCACTAAACGTCGGTGTTTTACTGGCGTAGAGCAGAGAGTTTCACTGGCGTAGAGTCAACATCACCGCCTTGTGGATTTTAAGCGTTGTTTAACAAACAAAGAGAATTGCATGTCCAGATACCGTTGTTAGGCCTGTCTAAGGTGAAACTTTCAAGCATAGACTTCGTCATCGAATGGGACGTTTGCCTTGTACTATGCAATCAGTGTGCCAAAAACAGCAATTCTTGGTATCTTAAGATGTAGTTGTATTGCAAATTGCGTTTTTAAAAACCAAGAATTAGCACTACAAAATAAGCTATTTTAAAGGACATTCTTCGAAAAAAAAAACATTTATTCTCGTCCTGACGTAATGACAGTGTATCAAAAATCTTGACAATAAGTAGTATTTTTGATACTGCCATAAAATACTGTAATGACAACACAACATAAAATGCTGGTAAAAGACACGAGTGTAAAGTGCGAACAATTCAAATTAACCCTTTTGATTATCCCTATTCAATTATTCCTGTCCTCTGATAAAAGTACATCAATATGATGATATAAGGTGATATTTTCTTGTCTGTTGTTCATGTAAATAGAATAGCAAATAAACCAGAAATTGTTCAATGAAAATGTCGTTCGATGCTCAGAGAAATTGACGATAGTATAGTTTCTTTGGCGAATATACTTAAACGATGCACAAACACACCTTGTTGAACACGTTTTTGCAATTTCGTATGACTATTATGCAATAATATAATGTGTAAGTTTTGTGGATTTTATATAAAATTTGACTCTCGTGTTTGTTTTTGGTATCTAAGTTTCCAAGCATTTTGTCATGTGTCAAGAATATTCAATTCAACATCACAACCCATTGCACAAAATATTTACACTTTTCACTGCAAAAATAAAAAGGGTCATTTTGATTTGTCTGCCCCATATTTTAGTTCCATAAATGCCGCTCTTAATTAAAGTATAGGAAGTCTGTAAATGACGTTTGAACCCATAAATTTCTTCATTAAAACAAAGCAATATATGCAATTTGTAGTTTATTCAGAGGAAAATCAAACGTGTTTTCCTGTACTGGTTAATGAAATTTAACATCCAGTCTGTTTACGGCAAGTTTTGGTTGATCCAATCCAAGTAGTAGTAGACGTTTGTGTAGACACCTGGTGTGTCTGAGGCGCAGCCAATTCCCCAGGAGACGAGACCGTAGAGTTCGAATTTACCGTCAGCATTCTTCCAGGCGAGGGGGCCACCAGAGTCACCCTGTTATGGGTTTGGAAATTAAGAAAAAATATCATATCATAACCAACGAATGAAGCCATCGGTCTAAACACCATGTTTGATGAAACAAAGCGTTACAAGGCATCTACAATAATACTGTGTTTTGCATTTGGAAAATTCTAACGTCTAACAAATTCAATAAATATTCCCGTTTTCTTCATATGCAGGTCAAAGAGCAACGACATTTAATCGCAACATAGGTAACACTAAACATTCATAGTCATTTTTTAGATAAATTCTTTTTGGGAAATTATTGACTGATACATTGGCTGTACGTTGATTATGAAATTGACATGTTATGCTATTTTTTTATAACATGGTTAAGCTATGACTAATTTATGTAAATATATGGCTTAATATCAAACAAATAGACTTCATATAATGTTTCCCTTAACACACAGGGATTTTTATATGCCGTTATGATTGGTACACCCTTTTATAATTAGGAACTTATGCATGTTTACAACTGTGTAAGATTCTAGCTTTAAATCTTACTTGACATGAATCCCTATCGTTATTTTCGCAATTTCCAGCGCAGATCATGCCATCAAAGATACCGATTAAACATTCTCTACATCCATCCTGCGTCATCATTGGAACGTTAGTGTACATTAGTGTGTTTGACAGTAAACCACCTGCAAATAAAACAAGAAAGGAAAATTGCGGATATAGGTGTTGATTTGGTTTTGTTTCAATAGCAATCGTAACAATCATTGATTTAATCTTGATTATAATGATATGCGTCTTGATTGAACACTGGTTAGAGATGCGAGAGATTGAATATAGAGAATCACATGAAGATGATATCTTACATATTAGTTACTGGAAAATAGAAGTGTTTTTAACAAGATTAATCATCTACAAAAGGCCTAATTATGTATCATATTGTCTTATTCTTTGATTTCTAAAACAAAATGTGTTCATGTACCAATATTAACCCTTGGTTTTATTGAAATGCCAATCACATGATGGCACATACTTGCAATAAACTAACTTGGCATCTTGTCACGTTTCAAAATATCCTTTTATGATAAAACAATGCCTAAAGCGATATGTTAAGAAATATGTTGTGAACAATTTGTGTTTCATCCTTTTAACTTGTTGAAATAAAATATTTGATAAGAACTGATGTGATATTGTTACAATATGTTATAACATATCCTGAATATGATAGAAATAAATCTAACAAAAATATATATTTTTGATAATGTATAAACTGATATGGGTTCATTATATGTTGTTTGAAATTCCAAGTTAACGTGCAAGATTTTGTAATGCTAAGTCCATTGAAATTAACACTTTCTTCCTCAAGAGACGGAATAAATGAAAATGTTAGATATAGGCGTATCTCGAAATGATTACCAATCAAACCTTCCAAAGTACATACCTCAAATACGTAAGGCACGTAAGATATGACAACAGATCAAAAATTAACCATTGCAGACTTATAAAACATACACATATCAAACACGAAAAAATACTTAAAAATACTTTACAAATACTTGTTAAATATCACCTGATCGTTGAGTTCCCCATCCACTGACCGTGGTCATATTGCCAGCACGTGTATCCGGTTCTGCAGTGGGAGCGCAGGCCGGATGATACGCCTCGTTCCAAGAAATAGCTTTTTCGAGGACAAGGATAGCGATGTCGTTGTTAAGTGTTGCAGAGGAAAAGTCTTCGTGATTTATTATTTCCTTGAAAGAAAACAATATTCTAATTACAAGTAAACTACATTTAATGCAACTAAATAACATTTCAAACAACTCTTATTATTTAGGTATCCGGTTTCCTAAAGGAAAATGAGCTGACAATATGAGCGGCTTTTATTCAAATTACGTAAAAGATCAAGAATATAATTGAGTGAGTAGCACAATCGAGTTTAACATGACACATTTCTCGTTTAGTTGCCTATAATTTATCAATTGAGCGTTTTACCTTCGATGCCTTTTATTATGCACTACTCATTGTTTGCTTGTGTTAAGTCATAAACTCTTAACATCACTTAGAGACATTGAACCACAAATTTTCAATAACATTATTCTGAACAAAACCACGAATGACACTATCTTGCTCAGATGATCACATTGTCAAAATGGTAATTCTTTTCTATTTTGTAACGATTATATTAATTAAAAGCAAAATGAGTATGCAATATTTACTCACAGCAATATCGACGTCCTCTTTATTTGGGTTACCTTCATTTCTGTCGTGTTCACCTATGGTAACCATCATTGTGTTGGTGGACCTGTGATGAGTTTACAAAAGAAATCAAGCCAATGCTGTGAAACTAATTAGCACTTTCAAACCAATATATGTGTTATGTTAATATTTCGGGTTATTGGTACACACGTTTATTGTGTATGTGGAGGGGATGTGCATGTTTAATGATATTTAACAATATTGCACATGTACATCTTTACTTATAAAATAATGTTCATACATATTTCAGTTTAATTAGACGTTTTGCATGTATAAGGGTTAGTTTGGCAGTCCTTTATTATGGTATTCCTAAGTATAAGGACAAGTCAATGAATGGAATTACTCAAAACTACGACGGCCGACAGGAACAATTCACACTTCATACTTCATACTTCACACTTCATACTTCATATTTCGCACTTCATTGATATTATCTCTGTATTTCAGTGA
>LQRL01131116.1:0-16960 GCA_001703475.1 Hydroides elegans | reverse complement strand
TGTCCCCCCCCCCCCCTCTTCAAAAAGGACAAAAGTCACTGTTAAGTAGTTTTGTAAATTATAAGATGCGTTCATTTATTTCTGCCTACAATCACTGTGAAATGGAGAAAATATGATTTGCAGCAGAAAGTGAAAAACAAAATTGGTTTTAATATCTCGCGTATCTTGTTTCAACAGGGATAATTTGTCGACAACACTTCATTATATCACATCGTCTATAAAAGGGCGGCAACCGTAATTGATACCCTACTATTGTAACCGATCTCCCGAGTTTCAGTTTCACCTCAAAAGACCATGCTTCTCATATTGTTTCCCCAATGTGATACTACTCTGAAAAGAGCGGGATGCTCTATAATAATGAAGCTAATAATAGACAAACGGTCTTCTCTAATATCTTCTTGTGTGTCAGCTTAAAGTCGTTGAAAGATTTATAAGGCACAGCGAAGAGTTCGGGAGGCAGAGCTGTGATCTCTTTTTAGTCTGGATGCGAGCGAGTCATTTTGGAATCATTTTTAGTCATGTCAAAAAAAATGAGGAAACAAAATGCACCTCATATTTTTATTCTGAAAGGCAAAAGACATGTGTTTTGTATTGATGTTTTGTTTTCGATTTACAACAATGAATGAAATATGATCTTGATGTTTTTTGCTCACTTTGATGAAAAATAATGATGTGTAATGAATATGATCTAGAAATTAAACAATAGAACACATCGATATCCGACATACTTCTTCATGAACGTATTTGAAAAAAAAATTAAAACGCAAGAAGAATATGCATTTTCTCCCTGGTACCATTAAAACGTTTGAAGTTACATCGATACTAACTGCCAGGATGATCCACATGGAGATACCGTCGCGCTCGCAGATTTATATCGAATATATAAAGACTGATATACCACACCTTAGCTGCTCCCAAGTAAATACCCCAAGACTTTTACTCTCTCTTTAAGGAGTAAATATGAACAAAGACTTGGCTCCGATATCACGGCTGGTGGCGCTGAAAAGTAATCTGTTTGACAGGAAGCCGGGCTATTACGTGTCGTTGGGCTAATGGCTAAATGGGGGGGGGGCGTGCATATGCAAAATTCGCTGAGCCCCAAACCCCCCCCCCCTCCCAGGTAGGGCCGGGACACACATAAAGCTTCCTAGAATGTCTTTTACTCTAACAAACCATGTCCTTCATGGAACTAGTGTATTTCTTTAGGGAAACAAAAAGAAACTAGGCCTACTTCTTTTCAAAATTGTAACTGGCGTCTAAGAAGCGTTTTGAGTTTCCCATAAGAAATGCATTGCATCCATAGACGACAGGGTTTGTTGGGGGAAAATGCTCTTAAAAACTTCCGATATGGCCAGACCCTTATAGGGTGTCTATCCTTGGTGTCCACGGTGCTTACTCCGTTTACTCAATTAAATAGACATTGCTATATATAAAAATGGATACGTGTGTTGTCATTGTGTGAATGACGCAAAACACTAATGTTATAGATGATCATGTCATGGTGTGTTATCATTTTATAGTTTCTAATAAAATGAAATGACTAAACGACGGATGTCAAATGTAGCAAAGCAGCTGCTTATTCTTCTCTTGGCTATAAATGAAGCGGATAGTTTTTTTTCATTAAATCTTAATTGCGCCATGGCACCTTAATTTCTCTCATAACATATGGCTCGTTGCTATAGTCCTTTTGGTAGCCAAAGGCAAGGATAATGAGAATAATGCATGAAGCTTCACTTGGCCTCACTGACGGCAGCCGGGGTGATGCTAACGAGGCAGCGGCGGCAGATTCGGAAGAAGGTATATGGATATCGTGTTTTATGTGCTTTCATATATGTTCTATTTTTTGTTGGAATTGTTGGTTCGAATATCACATCGTTACAACATGAACCATTATCGTTTATAAATCAAAACACCATATATAATATAACAATCATATGCATATCTTGGAATTGTTTTTTTTTTAGCTA
This sequence comes from Hydroides elegans, assembly GCA_001703475.1. Lineage (NCBI taxonomy): Eukaryota > Metazoa > Annelida > Polychaeta > Sabellida > Serpulidae > Hydroides > Hydroides elegans. The sequence goes on along the minus strand of LQRL01131116.1, from coordinate 14,993 downwards.
AATTGTCACTTATTTTCTCTGAAATCAGATTAGAAGCAATGGTATCAGCTCTTTTATACGACAAAATTTGAAAAGGACATAAGAAAAACATGTAGAGATGTCACGTACACTACACCTCAGCCATGCGTTGGTGCTCATCACCATGCACGATGGCATTATTGTAAGACAAATCCATTCTAAACAGAAGTCTATTTTTTAAAACGCTTATACAGATAAGAAATATGTATATGAAAGCAGAGAATAGCAAAAGTGGTGGTCCACCGGCCGGGGACCGGTAGTGTATCCTCAGGCCGGTATTTTTTTTAATTGTCGGTTCGATGGGCCGGCTGTATTGTTAGAATTAAGATTATTTTCAATGCTTTGTGTTCAATGCTCTGGTCAGTCAATTTTCGTCTCTGGTCAGTCAATTTTCGTCGGGCCGGTAGATTTTATTAAACATGTTTTTGACAATTTGTTATTCTCTGTAAAGGAGAGTATAACAAGAGGAACGATCGTGTTAAACATCTTCCATGCTCTCAATGGACAAGTGTTTCCTATTGGCTTTGGAGCAACCCGGAACTAGAATAACTGGATTTCTTTGGATTTGCAAGCAGAAGTGTTGGAAGTGTTCGCCAGCTATTGTGTCAATATCAAAAAGTCTAGGCAATGATTTTGAGGCATTATGAAAAAAAACAAGTTATCAGAACGGAATCATATTTTTTGCAGTCGCTATATAAATAGATTTCAGCATCAGAATTACTGTAAGTTGCTGTAAAACGGAAAAGTAACCGAGTAAGCCCTCCAACTTTATATCCAGCATGACGAACGTCTGGTCGTACGTGCCATCCAACCTTCATTCACGTTAACATTTAATCCGTGTCACAGCCGTCCCATGCCTTAGATACACCCCCTTTAACTTCCACGATCACGACAGATCCTCATAATCGATGTAAGATTAAGCGCCTGGTTGACAAGGCTTATAGAAGCGTTCGTCGACAACAATGAATTCAATAGATATGCTCGGCTTGCGTATCGAAAAGGTGTTGAGTTCATTATCAAAGGCGACATCAGCATCAAACGAACGCACCCGGCGTGAACCGAAGAGTCGTGAGTCGCCAACTTCCGATGATATTGATAAGTTTAGAATAGACAACGATGAGTGCCTTGGCAAGGGTGTTGTCATGTATTGTATTTGGGCAAATAATGTGTATATAGAAGTTCTTGATTTTCGGTATAGCTTTGATGGAATTGTATATCAATTGGTGAAGCTTAGTGAAAATAATGTTTACTCGCCCATCCTCAATTATCACAATAAGCAGTATATATCTGGAAGTTTATTATCTAAGTTAAAATCTAAGCTACTTTATTTGTTAATTTGCTTTACGTGACTTTGGCAGGACGCACCATATTTTTCAACGGGCATATTTTCAGGGAAACCCGAGTAAAATAATTGTTAAAAACATGATGGAATTAGCAGATACTTTGCACCTTGTTAGACCGTTCAGGAAAAAGATCGCTCAGGAAAATCTAATGTTCTTGGAAAAAAGAAAGTAGTTGTTTTCGAAAAATGCTCCGAAAGCAAAGCCAAAAACATTTTTCTAACAAGCTAATTTCGAAATTAATGTCTGGGAATGCCCTGCCCAATTACCAGGAACCTCGCCCACGCAACTGTAGTTTAAGCCTCAAATAGTTCAGTCAAATTATGAGTAAAACATAATGAAATATTTCAAACTTGATCAGTCTGGTTTTTTTCAGTGTGATACATGGGACAACATTTCAAACGCTTACAATATAATTAAAATTGTTCTATTAAACAACAATTTCACTACACCTCACGGCTCTGTATAGTCTTTTAAGGTGCGTTCACGCAAAAGAAATAGCTCGTTAAGTTTGCATGAACAGAGGGGATGAATTGCTATGTTTTTATACAAATGTGGCTTTCAATAATATCGGTTTTTGAACTTTTTTATGAGATTTTTTGTTTGCGTTTACGCGGCCTATACAAAAAAACGAGATATATTTAAATATACAATTTAAAACATGTAAGAAGTGCAGACAATTTAATGTATTTTATTTCTCGAATCAAAACCCTTGTATCATTTGAAACAAAAAAGAAAATCAAATAACAATAATTCCTATTTATGCGCCCTCGAATCCGAGTTTCATTATAGTTTCCAAGTAATATTTGATATAAAAAAAATATATGTGATCAGGCATCCAAGGTCATATTTCTTATTAAATAATTTTAAAAATTACCGGAATTGGTTACCCCAACTAAAACAGAATGCGATTTTTCAATGACATGCGAAAAAGACAATGTCCTGTGAATTGCGAGTTAATGCGTCAAAATAGTATGCGAAGTAAAAATGCAATCAAGGTGACTCACCTCTCAATAAAAGAGTTCCACCACTTAACGAGATTGCCACTTTTTGCTCTCTCTCATCAAGAGAGTAAAACAGTTGAGTTTTATATTAACTGAAGGAATTTCAAATTCATTTTATTATGCATGTAGATTCGTTTGCTTTGCATATTTAACAGGGCCGGTGTTGCAGCGAAATAGTTACCGTCCGTGAAATAGTTGTCGGCAACTATTTCGATGAGAACGGTGCACTGAAAAAGTTGTCGCGGTGGAAAAGTTGTCGTTTCTTATCCAACCCATTCAGCTGTATAAACACAACCCCACCACTTGCAATTGATATTTCAAAACTTTTATTTTACAATAAGAGAAAAAGCATCAACAATTAGGATGTCTCCCTACAGGTCTTAGGGCCTGGCCACATTGGAAGCTTTTATCTGCCTTTTTTCTAACAAACCCTTTTTTTGCTATATGTTCTTTGTTGGACTTAAACATTTTCCGAAAAAGCTCATTTCTGTTACTTGCCTTTTAAGTGGTCACATTGGAAGCTTTCTGACAAGTTCTTAGTTAGACTAGTTGCCATTTAAACAAAGGAAATATCGAAATAAACATGGAAGATGCTTAAAGAAAGTGCATTTTAAAGGTAATTTGCATTCTAAAACACGGGAAGATGGAAAATTTCCTATCTTTTTATCGCTACATTCATTTATGAAATTAATAGTTTACATCACTCGTGATATGTAGATTATATCATAAACTACTTAGGTCTATTTGCAAACTATGGTGAGGTATATTGGGGTAAACTTCTAGATCTATACATATGAAATAGATTCCAAGTTTCAATTCCAAGAGTGTACAATGCCGATAAAGTCTAGACTCTTTAGTAATAACATATGGCTCTATTCTACATGTATGATACCGTGTTAAAATTTCATTTGTCAAGCCAATTAGCCTGTGACCTAATATGATTAGACACCTTGGTTAAAATATAACTTTTTAAAATATACGTTTTGTCGTTTTCATCAGAACTCATATGCAATGCAGCAGAGAATATTTAGACAGTAGATATTTATACTAAGCGTATGCGGACCTTTGGATGGAAAATCTGAAAGAAAGTAAAAATGAAGGTAAAATCAGTAAGTCAATTAATCAAACGGATTTATAAGTATAGTACAGGATACCTTGTCCTTTATGACAAACCTTAAAAAAGCACCACGGTATGATGTTGGAAAAATGGCGTTGTGTAAAAGAGAGTCATAAAATGGATATTTCTAATTTCACAGATAAGATGGTTGAAAATAGGTAGATCTATATATACTTTTCAACAAATATAATTTCATTGTCAGTAGAATAGCTGATTTTGTTGGGTCAGCATTTTTCTATTAAGGTTCGAAAAGCTAATGAATGAAAATCAGATTAGACCTAATGATATTGTAGGAAATTAGATTTAATGATGTTGTTGGAAACGTATATTGTATATAAAAAAATAGTAGATATAAATTGTAAAGCTTAACAAACAGGTCACTAAATAACATGTGTCTGCAAACGTGTTTAGAAGGATAATAAGATATTGTTTTATTACAACATATTCAATATATTAATCCATAGGATCTCAATATCAAGGTTTTCATTGCAAAATGTTTAAGTCCAAAGAGCTTCCAATGTGACCACTAAAAGCCTCATAAAAGCTTGATATCCGCTTGTTTGGGAAAAAAGGCAGATAAAAGCTTCCAATGTGGCCAGGCCCTTATGCATAAGTGTTCTCATAATTAATATTTTGTTTAATTGCTGTTTTATTCGACTGTGGAGAGGTAACTTTTATATGTGTTAATATTTTTCACTTTGACCACGATGGTACGGTCTGCTCAAAGAAACGTCTGGCTTTATGCATTTCTGTGATTATTTGGGATGTAGATAGTTATTCATATACAACAATCGGAGAACATGACCAATTAAATAATGATATGGCAATGCTACAATTGCTTAGATAAACTATAGAATGGGTCAATGAAGCTTAGGCTATATCGGTTTTTAATAGATAAATAATTTAAGGTTAATATTCAAATCGCAAGAACAAACTATTACTTATAATCAACCGTATTAACAGTAGAACATATGAGCGATTGTTTATCGTGCTTTATCTGTTAGAACCAGATAATGAGCTGTTAATTCATTGATACGAAATGTAGACAAAATGTCAAAAATACCTCGTAAATTATTAATATTCTCTCCGTTGAAAAATTTTTCGCTCATAGCACAACCCCTAAGCACCCCTTATAACAAGCATATAGAGAAACAACAAATATTCCACCGCGACAACTAAACCACCGCAACACCGGATTCAGAACATTTTGAATTGAAGCAAGAATTATGAAATGGATTAATTTGAGTTGTCTATCATAAAACAATAGCACCCGATGGTTGCACGTTATTTCAACCGTAATTATATTTCCAATGCTATTCGAGACATTAAAACAAGTTTACAACAGTATACCACGATAAAAAAAAAACATACAATAAATACTATAAGATCTGCATGGAAATGCAAAGTTCTACAATGTTATTGTAATATAGATATACTAACAGAACTAATTAGACGCATATCCTTTGCTCGTGGTTTTTCATGCAATGCAATACCGAGTCTTGGTAGTACACCCTAATGAGGTTGGAATGTGACACTGGGGTGCCTATGTCTCCTTCTGCAGATGACGTAGTAACAGAAAGGAGGGACCACACCGACCTTCGGGTAACGTAATCAACCCGAATTAAGCCCATTTCCCGTGTACCTCATTAATTTGTTACACTTTTTGGTAGAATTTGATTTGCTCTTTTTGTTGTGTTTCATGCTATTTGAGGAAATGGCTTTTCGTTTTGGTACTATTTTGGTTGGAATTTAATATTAGTATTTGGGGTTCAACCATAAATCAGTTTGAAATATTGCTGAAAAAATGAATTGAGATGTAGTCCAATTCGACATTGTATGCTTTTTCAGTGTCTGTTTAGGGATGGAACGGCTGTGATGTCACGAATTCCTAAGTACATTGGAATCTTCGCAAAATAAGGGCGAAATTATTTCTTTAATTGAATGAGTAATGTAGACAAAAGCAAAAAAAGGTAAATAACTTATTCGAAAAGTGAACTTATCAATAGTAAGCAAATAGAACAAATTCCTCTTTGCATCAGAATCGTAGTTCATTTATAATTGCGGCATGATTTTTCAGACACACAGCGCTGAAACAATCTTAGCACGACACAAAAAAACCTGTCAAGTCGAAATTTCAAAGGGTTATTTTCATGAATCTTTTTCATGTTTCAAAAATAGCCCGCAAATATAAATTTTCAAATTGTGTTTTTTACTCCATCTGTCTCAAGATGAAAGCAGCAATTAGGGACTCCAAACATAACCTAGAGCTCACACGCATGTTCCTCTTTGGGCTTTTTATGTCGCTCCCGGATTTTTCACCAACCACGGCTTGTTTGTCTCATCTCCATAACAACCCTTATGGCTCCGCGTTGTCAAGGTGTAACGTCACGCTTTAAATCAAGTTTAATGAGGTCATTTCACGGCTCAATAGCACCCTTGTAATGTATTTGTCGGCCAGGTTACCAACAAGGAATTTCCACGAAAATGTCGGCAATGTTATGTTTTTATTTCGCATTTGCTTTAGACCCATGCCACTGTCGCTTTTGTGACATGATGATGGTTATTAGTTGTCTTGAGTTTCGTTTTTGAAAATGTCACCGACTTTACAAAATGAGAATACGATGCTATGTTTTTATGCACGTAATGGTCTCTAATTGGACAAGAGGTCTTGATTTTTATGTCCTATTCTCAGCTATCATTAAGCCATCACGAGTTTAATCCCATTTAAGGCCTGGATATGTGTTCAGGAGAAAGGCAACAAATTCCTGTTCAAATTTTCATATAAATATATGTTGCCTTAACAATGTCAAATTTGTCAGAAAAGCACTTAACTGGTCTTGAAACGGAACACCTTTTGCGAAGGTTCAGATGTTGAATACAACCAAATAACCCGTCATATATAACACATCAGTTTATTAGACCATTTCCAGCTATTGTATCAATGTTCAAATAATTATTTTCATTGATAATTGAAAAAAATAAAGGAATTAGCAAAAAGGAATTACTCAAATCTCCAGGCATTTTCTCAAATGTCCTAATTAGCGAGCTAGGATTTGTTGAGGAACACCTTTTTGTGAGGAGCAGCTCATGAGGTGCTCTTCATTCACTTACATTCTACTGCGGATCATATAGATTTCGTTTACACTAGTGACGTCATTCCTTTGTATTCAGAGTTCATTATTTTTAATTATGTACTCTAAACTCAGTCGGCTAAAGTACTCGGTCAACTCCATTAATTAAAACAGTGTACAGATTGCTCGACTGCGCCTCGGAACTGTCCAATATTTTAATTAATGGACGGACCTCGAACTTTATCCTATGCATAGAGTATCATTTCAAATTCATTTCAAAATACAAATCGAGTTACATGCACAGCAGCAGTGCATTTTCGCTGCCTCCATATATGGGCGCACAATGGCAGCTTCATAACATCATCATGGTACTGTTTCTCCAATGGTTAAGTAGGCTTCGTATGTTTAAGCACACTTTTAGGTTTTAAATCAATTTAATTATGTGAAGACATGTTTGTTGATTGAATGTTATTGTTAACGAAGTGATTAATAGATCACTCCCGATTAGATTTATAAAATATATACTATATGGTTGGTCTTAAGTTAGTTTTATGTGTTTTAATGGTAATTGTTTCAGTCTTATCCTTCCTATGTACATGTATGCATGATAACATGACCGTAGTAAAGCTTTTGAGATGTTAAAAAATCATATCTATGTTAAGTTCTTATTTATTTGAAGGCTTACAACCATTAATCAGTTGACATTTGTTATCATTATACCTCACAATAAAGCCCCTGGTCCTATTAAAACTTGGATCTTGTGTAAAACTTTACACATACATGTATATTTATAAGAAGAGAAAAATACACAATTTGGAAAACATGTTCTATAAATTAGTTTTCCTCGGGATCCGTTTCATATACAGGTGACCCGAATCATTCCTATTTTAAACCTTAAGCCATTGTTAAAAGTGGTCATTCATTGTTTTATTTTACACTAACCCCTTTTTCAATGAGATCATGTTTTGTCGCCATCAAGCTACATGGGACAGGGCCGCTAGACCCAGAGGCACTATAGACTCCCTACTCTTTGCTAACGACGCAGCAATGCAATATGTCAAGACCCTTATAACTACATCAAGCAAGGCGCGTTGGTCGGGGTCCTTGGTAATTTGCCAATTTGTTTACGTTTGTGCTGCCATGGAAACTAAGATGATTTTAAGACAATGCTATTTATTACACTCGCCCACAGTTGATGCTCAAAGGCGGCGGCTACAAAGCCTTTGTTATTTTTCTGTTTTTTCTTATTATTTTTTTTTTTCGAATTCCGTTGCAAATTGTATATCTGTTGGCATTCACAGTCACGCTAACTTGGCTCATTTGTAATATCAGATTATATAAATGAGTCCGTGAATATATATATTTAGATGAACATCTCATAAAATGAACATCTAAGCAAGATATAATGGGCACTTTCGGTCGACGTAAGTGGCTATTGCTAAAAAGCAAGAAACATGCCAATAAGTTGTGTTTTTCACATAGTTTTTAGACGGCACTAAAATAGTTAATCCTTAGATAAATGAAGGTGAGGTAGAATCTGAATCATCCCCGCAATATCGATCAGCTTATTAATGTTGACCCTTCCTGTTATTGACTTAAACACATCTTCGAGCGTTGTCAATATTTTGCTCATTACTGAAAACAAAAATATACAAAAACAATAACAAACCGATCATCAAAGGGAAGCACATTGATTTTTCAAAGGCTCATGAGTTCATCATTTGTTTTAATCAATCAACATCTTTGCTCGAATTGAAATGTCATTCCTCAAGAGCACAGCATATTCTACTTATTTGTGAATGATTGCCTGGTGTCAACTTACTCTATTGCCATGACCATTGCTTTTATTCTCGTACTCAAAATATGATAAATAATGTAGCCCTATCAGTTATTATTCGACAACAATTCAATTAACGTGGTTTAAATGTTGTTTCCAAATGGGTCTGAAATCTCCCCCGACTTTGTAAACCGGTGAGGTTTCAAAACTTCATCAAAGCTATTTTGGTATCCTTATTATGACATTTTATCGACATTTGTTGCTACCTTGGCTTACTTCGCCGTTTGGTCTTTTTTAAATTAAAAGAACTCCTTTATTTAAAAATAAACGCATCGATGGTTTTTTGTTTAGGTTATATTGTAAGTTGTTGCGGGAACTTATCATAAAATTTCATCCAGAGGTATGTGAGGTATGTCCGTCCGATCTCATTTTGAATTCCATATAATACTATAAAATGTCCATATTAAGGAACGTCACCAAGCAGCGCCAACTACATGTATAGACCCTTCGCTTTTCCCGCTTTTTCTTTTGAAATGGATGGCGGCGTTAGATCCTAGTCAAAGTGACGGGGCGGTTCTAATGGTTCTCTTTCTGTCTCTTAGTCAAGGAACCCTCATGGGACCCAATAAATACAGCCCAGCCGTGGTCTAATCTCTATTAAAAATTCATTACCTTAAATGAAGGGTATTGCTCTTTTCGAATGGCGGCGTGAAACTAAACGATCAATCGTATTACGATTGGAGGTTTTTATGTAATTCTCATGGAATGAGCAGTTGTGAAGGGTTCTGTGCATATCCATACTAAAAGGAACATATGTATTTTTGGAAACCTCAGGCGCGGATTTAATGTGGGCGCTCCCTAACTCTTTTATATTATATAAAACCAAATAGCACTCCGTTCGCTCTGATGCAATGTTATACCATCGGTTCCCCCTGGTTTCAATATTTTCTGGATCAGCGTTTGAACTCCTAACATAGACAGTCCATCATATAGATTTTTTTAATTGTAGAATTGTTTCTCTCAAATGCAGTTTTATGATTGATACCAGGAGTCATGTGATCAAAATCGAATCTTCGTGCAATAAAGTAATATAATGAGTTAGCGCCGTCATGCATGGTAATCTTCAGTTGTCTTTTCAAAGGGTCTCCTGTTTCATTTGTGTTTTATTCATGTGCTCCCCATTAAGTGATGCAAGACCTTTGTCATGATGATGTTTGCAACTCACTCCAACATGCAATGTCACAGACATAATAATAACGCAATTATAATTGTAGACAATGCGTGATTTTTATTCGAGGAATGATTATGCATTTTGCATGACTTAAACAAAACTTACAATAATGCTTTCGATGCCTCAATCAATAGTATTTTATAACAATATAAACCCTCGACATTTGACTGTTCTCCTTTGTTATCGGAGATGATACCGACATATTTTGTTACCTTTGTCAAACCACCAAAATCAGATATTTGTTTCAAATTCTAAACGACACCTTTTCATTAAAAGCTCACGATGTTCAAAAACGTTCAATACAGTATATCTTATTTTAAACCAAGCGACCAGCAAATAAGGCCTAGTTTCAACCCTCGATTGAGCAAATGACTTACAGATATATATGAAATTCTCATATAATTAGTCTATTAGTTTACAACTACTGTTACGCAGCGTAGGAACAAAACCTTGTCTCAGTATGGACAGCCCAGCGACTGAGCTAGGTCACCTATTGGGCGATTTGAGACCATTTTTTGCGTATTGACGCATATACATTTTCGTTAGATTTTGTGTAAAAACCAAATAAACATTATTTCACAATACCATCAAAAGGTATGGTTCATATGTGTTATCTAATTATAGTTTGGAAGATATATAGTGGCTATACCGCTGTAACACATACACATGAAGAAACCTTCCCGCTCGTCCCACCAGCCACTGAGCTGCCTGTGTGGCGCTGCTCTGGGACTGATGAGCTGATCGCGTGCGTCCTAAGACCCCCTCGTCTTTAATGCTCCTCCGACTCCCAACAAAAAAATCTCGCCGTTCGCATTTGTTTTTGCAATCTCTCCCGCTCTCCCCTCAGCACTGAAGCGGGCCCTTTAGTAGCGGATGACAGCGCATTAATCGGCTAGGACATTGAATAAAAAAATAGTGCACAGCGCCCCCACCCCTAGGTTTAGATGAAGTAGAAGTTGAAAAAGGAGCAAAAACACGGGATACAAAAGAACTAAATTGCAACAGGTAGAATTGTTGGTGAAATGAAAGATTCAATAAAACTGCCATCATATGATTGTTGTGATACCCATGTCTCTGAGCCCAGTGCAAAAATAACAAAGGAGTTTGGTTTCATGATATGATTGTTACAAATGAGCATCAAGTTTCTTTTGATGATGTTTTATTGTTTTAAAATATTATTGTTCGCTGAATTAAGCATAAATCTTTATGATTAACAGCTTGATGAATTTAAGCATTTGCTTGAAAACAAAAAATTGATTTTTTTTTCTTTTCATCTATTTATTCTTTTTTAACGTGTAAGAAAACACAACATGCATATAAAAAATTATAATGCAAGGTTTCAAATAAAATTGATTTCCAGAGAACAATGTGGTTCATTAGATGAGTATCTTAGTTTGCTGAAAAATACATTTTTGTCAATGCAAGGAAAGTTGCAAAGGGTATCTAAAAGCTTCCAGAAATAAATAATATATTACGCTTATATATATGTAGCATTTCTATGCATCATCAATTTCTCATAGCCATGCTGTCCTTCGAATCATTGGAATTCGCCATGGGGGTGTGGGGTGTAAGGGTGGGGAAAGATGGGCGCGTGAAGTGACCACAGACGCCCCCCATACTTCCCCACCCCTCCCTCCCTCTTCCATTCGGCCGTTCGGCTATTTATCTAATGCAATGTACGCCCCCAGTCTAAACATTTCTGGATCCGAACTTTCTTATATCAATGATTCGTATAAATAGGCGATTGCCACCTAAAGGAGCAACACTCTTGGTACTTCATTCCCTTTGTATGCAACCATTCTCTGACTGTTTATTAACTTGCGAAATGTATGTCTTGCATGCATGACACCGCTTTGTTGCGAAGCGAGGCGATAATTCCTAGCAAGAGAGAGAGAGAGAGAGAGAGAGAGAGAGAGAGAGAGAGAGAGAGAGAGAGCGATCGGCGGCAGCTAATCAATGGCAACGCAGTTAATAAAGCAGTCAAGGAAAATGACTCGGCGCCTGCCCTCTAGACCATTATGTCAAGTGTGAAAAATGTATCTAGCACAGTATAAGAAAATATAAAAACACTAACAAAAAATGAAATTGTCATTTAGTTAGACTTAGTGTTTTTAAATTTTCTTATATTGTGCTGATGAAGGAATGGCAAATCATGAGATGGGACGAGAAATAGTGAATTTCTAGATCAATCAAGCTTATATAATTAAAATATTACGATTAGGGTAAATAATAGGACATTCATCTAAACTAAAAGCTTGGTGTATAATTTTGTCTCAAAAACACTCAAAGAAACTGCAAGCAGCTACAGAGTGTACATAAAACATACAATGTAAGCTTTGTTTTTCACACATTCTTTAGAAAGCCATATGTTTCCTTATTGCATTTAAAACTTTAAAAAAAAAAAACGTTATCATGGGTGGGCTTCACTGGTAGCATCGCATATAAATGAAGTAATGTGAATGAAACATTGGGTGTGTCTTTTATAAATACCAATTTTTTAGCCAAAATGTTTTCAAATCATCAAAAATACAGGAAAGATGATTTTGTTAGGCACAATATTCGTTATAGGTTCTGAGCACTGTTTTGTGGCTATTGAGAGTTTGTCTCTATTTTTCCGAAAGTCCATCTGTTCGAAGCCTCATATACCTGAAGATTTTTTTTCGAGGATGTTAACGTTTGAAAGCTCGTGTGACAAATTGTAAACTTCAGTATGTTAAAAACTGCTCTATTGCGCTACTTTAAACAAGTTACAAACTGTTATATAAGTTAGGCTATATTGACATTTACTCATGTATATGATACAGAACATTTAATATACAACATTATTTTAACCTACCAGATCAGAAACTAGGGCTGTGTCGGGTACCTCGGGTAGTCGTGTACCCGATAATCACCTCGGGTACCCGCACCGAAATTTGGGTTCGGGTACCCGAAATGTTGCATTTTGGGAAAAAATAAAAGATTGTTTAACTTATTAAATAGTTCTTTTTGAAGCAGAATCGAATGTTTCTGTCATGTTAAGCCTTTAAATGATTTTTTTAGTAAGATTTGTCAGATAAATAGGAATAAACACGATATTTCAATATATCTCATATTCGATTATGAAATTACAGCATATCTTGCCTAGAAAATGTTAATGATACCCTATGAAAATCATGTTTTGAGAACTTCGGGTCGGGTATCGGGTCGGGTCGGGTATTGACTTCGGGTGTTCGGGTAGCAAAATACCCGACCCGACACAGCCCTATCAGAAACTAAGGTAAATCAACGGGGCGAATCAAAATATGTTTATCTTGCCAACGTATCTTGAGTCAGAAATAGAATCAGAACCCACAATGAATGAGAAATGCTCGTGCCGCTCCTAAGCCTCTGACAGACAACTTCATAAAAACAATTATCACATTAATTATTGCTTGAAAAGAAGCACTCGGAAAAGGAGGGGAAGGGAAGGAGCGATTTACTGATTATTCATTATATGATTTTCTATTGAGAGCTAGGTGAACCCGCCACCAGGTATTGAGACACTGCAGCAAGCGAGCAGCGCCCTTGTGTAGAATTGGTTGGTGCCTCTTTTCAAATGATATGATGGATAGTTGCTAATTATCAATAATCAATGGCTTCCAGTAATAAGGCTAAGACCTCCCCCGGTCAGCGATGATGCGCTGTGAGGTGGGAGGGTTTGGAAGGATAACCGTCAAGAGATGATTGTTTTCTGAAGGCAGGATCAAGCGATACTTCAATATGAAATACTGTGTGCTCCCAGAACAGACTAATTCTGATTTTGATTTGTCCAAAATTGATTTTAGGTTTGTAAAATCGTAAACATGAAAGTGATAGTCATTGTTGTTATTTCGTAAATAATTTACAATTGTTTAGACATATAAGAATTGAAATCATAAATAGTTTTTTTTTCAAAACGTTCAAAGGGATGTGTTCTAGAATCTACTATGTATCCCCTTGCTTCTTATGCCAATTCCCAAATGCTCCTGTTACGCCCAAAGAGAGATCTCTGACCCTTTCCGTGCATCTTTAGATAAACCCGTGACCCCCTCTTACCCTGGGAAATCCCCTGTTCCAAACTCCCAACATACCATATCTCTTTCCATCGCTACTTGGGTTGGTCCGCTATCCGCGTCATAATAGCAGCTTAACAATCGCGGCGGCAACGACTTTGGACAAAAGTGCAGCGACGGCAGAGAAAAAAAAAATAGCATCATCATCGCGTTTGTGTCGTGCAAAGTGATAAAAGGCAGTGCAAGGGTGAAGGCAGCATTAATGAGCCTTCTGACTGAGCCCTCATTCTCCCTGGGCTGCTTATGCATCGCGAGTTAATTATGAATCATTAGTTTAATGCTAGAGTGGTGTGTACAATAACTGCTTATTATGATTGCCTTCTTCTCTCGATATTATATGGCCCTCAGCAGTCTCCAGAGGTGACGTGGGTATTGGATATATGTGTTTTATTGCTCAAAAGAAATTGGAATAATATTGTTGGAACCAAATATGTTTTAATGGTATACAATGTTGGAATGTTTTATTACAATATTATTTGTTTAATTAGGTAATTAAGAAAATCAATGCAAGAATCAATAAAGAATTTGATGTGCAATTACATTGTTTGTGATTTGTTCTCAATATTTTAAGGACCACTCAGTCTAACTGAAAATTAAACAATTTAATCGTTTATAAAACCAAGTATTTCAAATGATATAATTTAAGAATATAATTTGAAATAATAAAATGCAATGAAAGATTATAAACAAAGAGATAATTGTTACATAATGACTGTCATTGTCGAAATACACCATGAATAGCCTTTTGATGCGTTCTGATTCATTACAATGTGATACATATTGAGGATGGATATTGTAAAAAGAAAATGTAATAAATTTTAAATAAGATTCAAATAATGATGATAATAAATTTGCGTACAATTGCTTTTGCTGACAAAACAAAAACAATCAGATGATACGGATAATGAGAAATTAACATGTTATTATATGCATCGCAGTGGAATTACTCAAGGAATACATTGAACTACAGGTAACTATAAAGATGAACGGTCTTTAAATTACAAATTTCCGGGCGTTTCATTATATTTCCACTTCCTATCTAGGAATTTCGATATAATATCAAAGTGTTGACGTTGTGTCCCAATTATACAACCAATCAATTGTTTGCGTCTTGTCGACGTCGCGTCGCGATGCGACATAGCAGATAATGAACGTCCTGAGTCGGCGGATCGTAAATTTCGGAATCGGCGTAATGATTGTTGTGCTTTCCATAATAGTCTCTTTGCAATGGACCAATGTCGCGACGTCGGATCACATGCATACAACTATAATATGGCACGGCAATAAAAAAAATGTGATAACTTTTTTCAAACTTTTTTATTAATTTTATTTTTTTGGAAACCTGGATGAACTCTAATCTTT
>LQRL01131110.1:1183-15100 GCA_001703475.1 Hydroides elegans | reverse complement strand
ATCTATTGCACATTTAAGGCACATTATAAGCTCTTACATAAGCAACTAGTGCTTATATAAGCAACTAGTGCTTATATAAGCAACTAAGTGCTCATATAAGCAGTCAGTGCTTATAAAAACAACTAGTGCTCATACAAATAACTAGTGCCTATAAATTTGTTTTCATAGATGTCGAGTGGCAATTTTAGTCATGCCGTCTTTGAGAACGAGGAGAGTGCGTCTGCCATTGACGTGCAGTTCGAAGGGGCGCCATCGGGCGTCAAGTATTCGTCTGCCAGGGCCATTTTGTGGAAACGGCGCACATGCCTAGAACGAGGTCTGTTCGTCGTTTGGTAAAACAATAGATTGCAATTAGATTTTATGTGTTAATTATACATTTAAGGGTACTATGAGCATTTATGTCTGATTTTATGAGTTTATTGTTCCAGAGTTAATTTTAAGCAACTTTCAGATTTTGAAAGTTGATCGCATCGAGAAGTATTAAGTTATGTATAATTGTTATGCATCTTTATAGTTGCAAATTTCTGCATCAAGGTCGAGATAGTTTTCGATTTAATTTCATTCCGGTAGAGGGAACGTACATATTAATGTTTTAACGCTATAATTCAATATCTATGTCATCGCTTTAGTCATTAAATAAAGGAAATAGAAATATGTTTCAATTCCATTTCTTTTTAAACTGCTCTTTGTCCCCTCTACAAAAATTGATTAAAAAATCCAAAATTGAATGTCTTTTAGGACTTTTCATATTAATTTGCTTTTAATTATTCATTGAAATAGGTCTTCTCGTCGTGGTAACGCCAACAGGAAAATATATATATTTTATTTTCAATCAATAAAATTTATTGTATTTTGTTCACTTAAATAGGTCTTCTCATCGTGGTTGCCATCTGCTTCGTTCTCATCATCATCTTAGCCGCGTTGCTAGGGAGTGCAAACAAAGGAACCAGTTCCTCATCGCATAGCAACAGCGTTCCTTCCTCTCAGGGGAGCGATGGGGATGAGGGTACTACTACTACTACTATGGGGTCGCCGACCGAGAGTACAACTACAGTACCGAGTACCCCTTGTGAGTAAATTAAGTTTATACACTTAGATATTTCAAAGTAGTGCATAAATATTTTAAAGTACCATATAGACCTAAAGGTTTTGGTGTGAATTTTGAATATAATTTTATATGATAGGCTATAAATATATAGAATTCTATGCGACTATCAATCACACCCCATTGTTTTATATTTCATATTTTCTTTCTTATTTTCGTTAAAAAAAGTATTGTAAATGCTCACATAGAATGTTATTAGATTCCATTGCTATCTGTCATTATAAACACCAAACTTTATTCCATTTCCAAAGCTCCACATTATCAAACATCATATCAACAAATTTTTACCAGTTCCTGGCTAAGGACATTTTGTTAATTTGCGCACGCCACAAGGCCTAGGATACAGTAACCCCCATTGCGCATTAGGTTGCAGTCCAATAACGATTCTAATTATATTCTGCTCTGTAAGGAAGGGCATGGCAACACTGGAACCTTTTTAGAGCCTTTTCCTTAACAAACCCTGTCTTTATACATTAAACATCAGACAGCTTATGACACATTGATATAATACGAAGCCATTAGAGCCTGGCTACATTGGATTTTTTTCTCGAGATTCTTCCCCTAACATACAATGTCGTATTATCCCTCATAAGAAACGCAAACGCAAAAACACACCTAAACGCTCGTTGCGTCTCAAAAACCTCTTGAGTAGTTTTCGTTAGGACATACATTGGAGGCCAGCATTTGTTTGGATAAAACAGCTCAAAAAAGCTTCCAATGTTGCCAGACCTTAATTGCATCGTATTATATCAATGTATGATTAGCCTGTCTGCTAGGCCCGCTCAATGCATTTTGATATCCTAGTCCCATATTCTCATAATACATTGGAAGACAGGGTGTTGTTAGGGCCAAAAATATATCTTTAAGTATCCAATGTGGCCAGACCTTAATTGCTTCGCATTATATCCATTTGTTTTTAGCCTGTCGGCTAGGCCCGCTCGTTGCATTTTGATATCCTAGTCCCATATTCTCATAAAACATTAGAAGACAGGGTGTTTTTAGGGCAAAAATATATCTTAAAGTATCCAATGTGGCCAAACCTTAATTGCATCGTTTTATATCAGTATATCATTAGCCTGTCTGCTAGGCCCGCTCAATGCATTTTGATATCCTAGTCCCATATTCTCATAATACATTGAAAGACAGGGTGTTGTTAGGGCAAAATATATCTTAAAGTATCCAATGTGGCCAGACCTTAATTGCATCGTTTTATATCAGTATATCATTAGCCTGTCTGCTAGGCCCGCTCGTTGCATTTTGATATCTTAGTCCCATAATCTCATAATACATTGGAAGACAGGGTGTTGTTAGGGCAAAATATATCTTAAAGTATCCAATGTGGCCAACCCTTAATTGCATCGTATTATATCAATGTGTCATTAGCCTGTCTGCTCGGCCCGCTCAATGCATTCTGATATCCTAGTCCCATATTCTCATAACAATACTTTTGAAGATAGGGTGTTTATAGGGGAAAACTCGAAAAAAGCTTCGAATGTGGCCAGGCCTTAATTGCATCGTATTATATCAATGTGTCATTAGCCTGTCTGCTCGGCCCGCTCGTTGCATTTTGATATCCTAGTCCCATATTCTCATAATACATTGGAAGACAGGGTGTTGTTAGGGCAAACATATATAGAAAAGCTTCCAATGTGGCCAACCCTTAATTGCATCGTATTATATCAATGTGTCATTAGCCTGTCTGCTCGGCCCGCTCGTTGCATTTTGATATCCTAGTCCCATATTCTCATAATACATTGGAAGACAGGGTGTTTTTAGGGCAAACATATATAGAAAAGCTTCCAATGTGGCCAACCCTTAATTGCATCGTATTATATCAATGTGTCATTAGCCTGTCTGCTCGGCCCGTTTTCCTTGCTCGTTTAGGGGGGACCTTTAGGGACCAGAGATCAATCATATTTTTCTTGGAATCAACAGTATCTCATTAATGTATCAAGGAGAAATTGTCTCAACTTAAAGCAACTTGATTTTAGTCCTTTTCCAACGCACAGTTAGTAAGTTCGATATGTTCTTGGTCTGTATAATGTATGCCATTCTTTCCTTATACATGTATCTCATATTTCAGCACGCGTCCCTTCTCAACCACATGTCTATCAAAGACGTGTATCAACCCTTTTAGTCTCATGCTTCAAGCGATGAACGACTACGAATGATAGTTATATATTATATATACTTTGCTCTTCATTTATCAGCATCCGCCCCGCCTCAGCTCCCGTCACCCATCCCATGTCTCACCAAGACATATTTCACCCTATCAAGCTTCATGCTTCAAGCGATCATCCTATCGAGCTTCATGCTTCAAGCGATGAACGACTTCCACCAATTCTGTAGCCTTATACATGTACTAGTGCAAGATGTATATTTCTTTATATTACAGCATCGGTCCCTCCTCACTCACAGCCCACCACCCCATGTTTAACAAAGAGATGTATAACCTATCGAGCTCCATATCTCAAGCTACACGTCTGTATATATTTATATAAACAAAATCTGTTTATTTTTCAGCACCCGCCCCTCCGCAGCCCCCGTCACCAACCCCATGTCTAACCAAGACATGTGTGACTCTTTCGAGCTTCATGCTTCAAGCAATGGATGCCGAAGCGGATCCCTGTGACGACTTCTATCAATATGCGTGTGGCGGATGGGTTAAGGTGAGTAAATATGGAATTACATGTATAATAGAGTCCAATTTATCAGAAAATAGTATTGACCTTTAATAAAAACTTAAGGGCTGTGTCGGGTATCTCGGGTAGTCGGGTACCCGACAATCGCCTCGGGTACCCGAACTCAAATTTCGGTTCGGGTACCCGAAATGTGGCATTATTGGAACAAAATGAAACATGCTTTAACTCTTATGAATGTTCTTTGAAAAGCAGTTTAAAATGTTCCATGTATCTAAAGCCTCATAAATAAGTTTCCAATGTGATTTCGTCACTAAAATAAGCTAAACACGAGATTACACTTTATCTCTGATAAGACTATCAAATTACATCATATCCTGTAGAGTATCCATCTAAAAGACCCTACATAAATCATGTGCTGAGATCTGGGGGTTCGGGTCTCCGGGTCGGGTATCGGGTCGGGTCGGGTATTGACTTCGGGTGTTCGGGTAGCAAAATACCCGACCCGACACAGCCCTTATAAAACCCATGGTTAATCAGAACGAATCCCCTGTGACGACTTCTATCACTACAATATTATAGTTCTTTCACTAAACTATGAATCGAAATAGTCTACAGGTATATAAAATGGAGAGAAACCAACGATTTGTCGACCCGATTTGCTTGGTCTCGAACGGTAATGTCATTAGCTCGGTAACCGGAACATTCCTGTTAAATGTATCTGATTTCTTTCTTTGGGTAAGAGTTAAGGATTCAAGATACATGAACGTGCTCATTTGATTTACATTGTAAACAATCTAAATCAGATCCCTGTGATGTCTTCTCGCTATACGCCTGCGGTGTATGGGTTAAGGTGTGCGAGTGCATGTACAAATGTTTATGTATGTATCCAGTTCAATCTCAGTTGTATAGCTACCGGGGTTTAGACACTTAAGACCGTACCACTTCGGCTCCTTCGGCCCCTTTACACTTCGGCCCGTCACCGAGACACCTTGGCCCCTGGAAATAAGACACTTCGGCTCTTCATTAAAGACATTTCGGTCCCTTATAAAATACGCTTTGAAGTGTCTAATCGGGGCCGATTGTCAAGGGACCGAAGTAATAGGGGCGGAAGTTTACAAAACTCACACTGCCATGCTATAAATCATAAAAATGCTTAGGATAGAAACCCACGATTTTCGTGGTTTCTATTGTTTGAGATTAGATTAATCTAAGGTGCTCGTTGATACATTAAGATGACATTGTAATTGACAAAATAAGCTATTTTGAGGAGGAAAATTTTGATGGATTAAAAAGAATGTAAAAAAAAATACGCATATGGTTGCTAAATCAAGGTCAGTGTGGGTGTGTGTAAGATGTATGCCATCAGTCATATAATCTCCTAAGTCAATGTAAATATAATTGTGCCTAACGGTATCAACAACTATGGGGGTGTGATTAAGGATTCAAGAAACGGGTTTATTTTATGAGATTGAAAATCGGAAGGAAGCCCATGTGACGACTTCTGTCAATACGCTTTAAAAAACATGGAGCCCCGTTAAGTTACATTTTTGCAAATCTTTATGAACAAGTTTCAGTTGCAGTATAGGGTTTCGGCATGCATCCTTCATTTACTCGCTGCCTTTGCCTTCACTCCCCTAAAGCAATAAAGTTGCTGCGATAAATTTTGCAGAAACTAATTGGGCGGCACAAGAAAAAAGGAGAATAGCAACAAAAACGTAATGTGATGCAAAATGAAAGAAAACCTTTCGTTTTGCGTCTCTTATCATTTGGAGTCAAGATTACACTGCCGTTTTAGGAATCATGGAGAAAGAAAATGACTTCTTTAAGGCCTTGATTACCCGGTACATAAAATAGGCGATTCTCATCGCCAATTTTAACTGTTTTTTTAATGGGAATTTGAAATTATTTAAAGGCTTAATCCTGTCGCTTCTTGCGACTTCATAACTTTGGATGACATAGCAGCGATTTTAACCATCTAACCACTAAATCGATCCGATATCGAAACCATGCGATTTAATGTTATCAGAGCCTAATTTCGAAATCAGTGGCAGCGTCTCAGCAATTTTCCCGTTAAAAGCAATTTCTTGTACCGTAACAAAATAATGAGAAACTATCTCAATCAATTACGATCTTGTGCAGCAACATTTGATAGGCAAGATACTTTACTCACCACGTGATGAAGCAAAATCGTAACGAAACGGTTTAATTCTTATATAGAGTTCTTTATTGAAAAACAACTTCTTAGAGACATCATTTTAGGCCGTGGTTAAAATTTGCCATTTAAAACGCAACCTTTTTCGTGATTTCCAATGTATTCCGTATGGAAATCTCAAAACGATAGGTGGGTTTTGACACGCTTGTTGCATTTCAAGTTTTTCATAAGGAATTGATGGGAAAGCATGAAAAAGGCTGCGTTTCAAAACGCAGATGTAACCACATCCTTAAGATACAAACACCATGTTTAACGAATCAGCACATCACAAATTGAGGGGACTTTCTTAGGCAAAATGTTTTCAATATCTTTCCGTAAGGATAAAATACGCTACGATAAATCAAGCGGCGCAAAAAAGAAGGGCTGTAAGTTATCGCCTTGTAAATTGCATTTGCAGGTCCTTTGGCCCATAGACACCAAAAATAGAATCAGGGTTGGAAATTTAATTTTTTAGAACTTTGAATCCGACGGACTCTTTCCCGCGTAAAAGAAGGAGGTATGGGGATGATAAAAAAAAAAACATTACATTTATGCAAGTTTAAAGCTACTTTTAAATTCCGATTTTCTGAAAACTTTTATTATCTGCGGGAAAGGTTAACAGTTTGTCGCACTGAAAAAAGTAGTTTATTTACGCGTAGACGTGAAAATCGGTTGCGGTCATATAAAAATCATCATAAATAAACTTTGAACATTAATTAAAAGACAACTGCTATACCAATATATCTGAAAATGTTATCGAGTCCGAGTCTAGGTATGTTATTAGACAATACAACGTTTAAATTACAGAACGTTGCTATCAAGAATAACTCTTTGAGCAGCAATAACATAAAACATGGTGACGTTCGAATTGAGAATCTATTGCGGTCAGTCTTAATAATAGTACCATACTACTAGTACAATAGTACTTATACATAGATTTTATTGATCACTTGTCATCCTCAGTAATCATGATAGATATAATCTACGTATTAGCTAGGCTTATTGGTCTAATGGTGTACTGTTATTGAGACTGACCGCAATAGATTCTCAATTTGAACGAAAAATATTTCACAACTTTATTTCTCAATGATTAATTTTCCAATGGAATGATTTGCAAATTTAAAGTTATATTGTCCAATAACATACCTAGACTCCATTAAATTTTCAGATATATCGATATAGCAGTTCTTTTTAAATTGAGTTTTAAAGTTTGTTTATGATGCTTTTCATATGACCGCAACCGATTCTCACGTCTATTTCATTTTGATCATAGATCAAGAAAGTGCCTGCCTGAAATGCCGTAATACATGTAGATCAGTATAAGGAAGTTTAAATATTTTCCTAATGAAATATAGGAATAGGGCCCTATTTGTGATAGTATGATCCTCAATACACGTATTACTTTGAAAGATAATTATGCAAATCTTGGATTATGCAGATTTTTGATGGCTAAGATAGAAAAATTATAAGCAGAAGCTAATGGTCGTTGAAGAGTTTTAATTCCCCTCCTATTCATAATTAATTTGTTATATAATAATCACCTCAAAGAGACTAAATAGGAAAAAAGGAAACGTTAGAAGGTTTAAAACGTCAACCTAAAACAAAATACACCATGAACTATTTTTTTCCGGTCGATTTGATTTCCCTCCATTTTTTGTGTTCTTCGTTAGTTATACATATTTCAGCATTATAAGATGACGGTTTAGTGTATAATTATATTACTATTGAATTCACATGTTGATTACCGACCTTGTCGCATTTATAATTTAATGAACTGTGTATATCGTTAACATGTTATTGGCAATTGCATGTATATCATATACGCTGACGTCAATAGGAGACTTGCAATATTCCCGCTGTGCGAGTAGAGAGCATCGTATTTGCTCATAAAGTCTTGAAAAGAACTTGACCAAAACCGCAACTCGAACAGAGCTGTTTTCTCTGCAGTTAGTTATCATGATGAGTTGTGTAAACATCCTCTAGCTTTATTATTAATCATAATTCAGACTTTAAAATCAATGGTCATGTTCGTTGAATATTTTCCTTCGCTATTATATCATTTTTAAATCCATTCATTCACAAATGAATATTTTATTAGGCTATGAAACGTAAAGAGTAAATTGTATTAAATATAGTGAAAATATACCCCGTGGAGCGTCAGTCTACACTGATGATGCCTCGTATTTTGGTTTGTGTAATCCGAATTCATGCTTATCGCATAAGGACTATTATTTCAGACTAATTGGTATTTGCTTTAATGTTGTGTTTTTTTCAGGCCAATACTATCCCTGCTGGCAATTCCCGTTGGAGCACGTTTGATCAATTGAGTCAAGCAAATGAGCTCGTTATGAAACGAATGCTGGGTAAGTGGATTTTTTCTTCCTTTGAGAAGCTGCTGTGCATGGCATTGATATGAGTAGAAGGTATCATTTGATGGATCATTTTTTATTTCTCGGTTCTTGTATTTATAGCTTATCTCTTTCATTTTTCATTTCAAATACTCCCAAGTTTTACTCTTCGCCTATCATGTACTCTCTCCCTCTTTTTATCTCTCTCACCCTCTTTCTCTCCCCAATTCTCATTCTCTTTCGTCTCATTTCTCTTTCTGTCTGTCTGTCTGTCTGTCTGTCTGTCTGTCTCTCTCCCTCCCTCCCTCTCTCTCTCCCTCTCTCTCTCTCTCTCTCTCTCTCTCCGTCTGTCTGCCTGTCTCTCTGTCTCTCTCTCTCTCTCTCTCTGTCTCTCTTTTGTCTCTCTCTATCTCTCACTCTCTCTCTCAGGTTGCAGATTGTCGGTTACGGACAAAACTGTATAGAACGTACGACGCGACCAAAACTCTATCACATAGTTGAGAAACGATCCCTAAATTTTATATAAGTCCATCTTCAACATCGTTTTCTTTGTAATTTGCAGAAGATGCTGACCTATCGGGCCGCGGAGATACTGTACAAAAAGCGCGGCGTTACTACACTTCGTGCATGGATCCCAATGGTACCATCGATAGTCTCGGGGCGGAACCGCTTTACCCCATCCTCAGAGAGGTGAGGATGGTATTAGAGATAGTGTCACGTTATTGAATCCGCGGGGCTTGGTGTCAATGATTTACCCTTAAACGTTACAAAATCATATTCAAAAGATGGCGCGTTATCCTTAAAAATGACCCAACCCAATTCTAATGAAAAATAATTCTCACAAGAGAGTTATGAGGGAATAATAAATCATGCAATGTGTTGTGCGCTGTCTTTGAGCAGTCTTGTTGTTATACCGCTTCTATTCGATGAATTTTCGATTCTTTCTTTTTATCCAGGCTGGCGGTTGGAATATCAGTCCAGTAGAGGGTATTAGTGAGTGGCGGGCGCAAGATTTTGATTTGCAGACGACACTCAACAAAATCGCCATTTATGATATTTCGCCATTTTTCTCGGTTTACGTCGGTGAAGATGAAAAGAATGTGACGACCAATATTATCCAGGTATAAACTTTTTGAAGAATATGTTTGAGAATTCATCAATAAATTATAAATAATAATGATTATTTGTCAATTGACAATAAATTAGCTATTTATTTCGAAGTATCTTGTCACTGTCTGCTCTTTTATTCCATTTGTAAGATAACACAAGAAAAGAATGAATTCTAAAAAACAGTTCTTTTCTAAAGAATCTGATTGAGTACTGGTTGAAAACTTGAGCAAAATTACTAAAATACTATATTTGATTAATATGCAGATGAAATGCATAGGCCAATTAAGGCCAAATAGGTCAATTAAGGCCCCTTGCATTTTAAAGCCTTCCAAAATTAGAACTTTTATTAAAATGTACTGAAAACTCTTTTTTTTCGGTCTCAAATTGTGTCATTCAAATTTGAACGTAGTCATTTTGGAGTACGTTGTAGAAAGAGGTAAAAAAATGAAGACCTGAATGATCGCCTCAAATCATTTTTTTATTTCGCAAAATAAATGCAAATCATTGAATTATCTATTTATGGAGCTCTTAATTTTAGCTAAGATTAAAATATAGTTTTTAAAGTATTTTTTTAAATATTTGTGTATGTAGTGACTAGTCACTTTTCACCCGAAAAATAGCATTCCTGATATACATTTACTGATACTGCCTCTAGTAATCATAGCCCAGCTAAATACATCATTATCATGAACAATATACAAATATTATTTTTTCAGTTGGACCAGGGAGGCATATCTCTACCACGAGATGAGTACATCAACAAAACGATTGAAGACAAGGTAGATTATATGTTTCCAATCTAGAAAATATAATTGTATTGTTATTTCTAACATCATCGTTCTTAGTACTAAATTGTTTCTCTATGGCTGCTTAGTAAGTTTAATTTTGTTAGAATAAGATGAAAAATATATTATGTTATAATATAACTTATTTAACTTATATAAATATTATTTCCGATTGTACTGCCAGCTAAAGAGCGTACTTATTTAAGAACAATGGTTGAAATTCATATTTGATTCGGATTGCATACAGGGGCGCTTTATAGGCCAACATATGTCATGTTGTTAATTTATCTATATACTTACATTATTAAACCCTTTTGTTTTTCAATTTCGCAAGGTCATGGGAGCGTATTTCAAATACATGAACGATATCGCAGGCCTTCTCGGAGGTGACTCAGATGTTTCGAATGAGGAAATGAAGCGAGTCTTGGAATTCGAGGCGAAACTTGCGAATGTGTGTAAATGAATATAATGCGATAATATTTTGATTATTTTATAAAAAGCGGTATTATAAAGATTATTTTGAAAACAAATATCTCATGAAATAGTGACATAAAATCGGATATGAACGGCTAAGTAATCGCTTTTCAAACAAAAAAAGTCCGTTACAAAATCCCGCGAAATGCTCCTAATCTGTTAGGATTGTTGCCATGCGAAAAACTTATAAATGTATCTTTTGAAACTGCTTATATATATATACATATATTTGCGCTTAAATAAGAAAACATGTTATGATATATTTAATTTCATTACTTGAAATGCTAATAATGCTGATTCATTTATTTTGCTTTCAGTTTACAACTCCACAAGACGAAAGACGAGACATCGCACAGCTGTATCATAAGATGACTTTGGGAGATGTACAAGAATTGGCGCCATTTGTATGTTTTGTTTTTGGTTTTCTTTGGGGAAGAGATTCAGCCTGCTTAAAAATTAGTTTATTGGAAAACAATTGGCTTATTTATTGCGTTAATTCGTATGATTCATTTGTTTTTATTCGAAAAAAAAAGTGAGAGAAGTTACTCGAAGAATTTAAATTGAATGAAAGATCATTGACATTTATGAACCCGATTTCCATTGCATTCTCATTATTTGAAAATCAAAGGTTCACAAAAAGTAACGTATTCTCACATGTCATAGGTCATATCCTTTTTGAAAACAGCATTGTAACCTTAAATGTCAGGTCGTTGAAAATATATTTTGGTGTCAGATTGACTGTCTTGATTTCTTCGATCGACTTTTTAAAGTGGTTGACTACACGATACCAGACGATGAGCCCGTCATCGTTTTCGCGCCATTTTAAAAATTTAATTCAAATTTTAGAATTTAAAATATTTTTCCATTTCTAGATTGACTGGCTCGATTTCTTCAATCGCCTTTTCAACGTCGTTGACTACACAATAACAGCGGATGAGCCAGTCATCGTTTTCGCGCCAGATTTTCTGCGTCACGTGTCTGAACTCGTGACTAACATGCAGCAAACGGACGAAGGAAAAACGTGAGTCATCATTTCAATTTTTGGAATCACCGATCCGATTTTCGGTTATATCGTTGTAGCATAAGTGAATATGAGAAATGAATGAAAGATATCCGTGCATCAAAGTACTTACCTTTTGCATTACCTTTCCTTAAATATGGGTCACGTGACCTCTGATCAAGGTCATCTGACGTTATTGTTTTCGCGCCAGATTTTCTGCGTCACGGGTCTGAGCCTGTGACTCAAATGAGACTGATAGACTAGGGCAAAACTTGAGTTACTATTGACCAACGGAGTAACTTCTTTATAAAACGTAGGGATTTTGGATTAGTTCCGTCTTGGATATAACGGCAATTACATTGTTAAAAAAGAAATGCGAAAATATACTTTTACTTGGATACATTGTTCCGATGCGATTTTGGCTTTTATTTAATTTCCTTTATCGTTGCAGGACATTGAACAACTACATGATCTGGCATCTTGTGAAAGCGTTCACCATGGACTTGTCGTCAGATTTCAAAGATGCTGCTAAAACATTCTCAAAAACAGTTAACGGTATGTATTGTTGTAGAAGTCATTAAGTTTGGTTTTATGTATATATTACATATCAAACTTATTAGAAATAATATTTGAACCCGAGAATGCGCTTCAAATTAAAATATATTTCTGAATACCGGTAGAGCTTGTTCAAACTAACGATTTTCAAATGCTCTTTAATCTATCATTCCGTATGATTATCAGGTATCGACTCGCTATATTGGTAAGCGTACGTAAATGACCGGCACTGGAACCGATTTTTGATCAGTCGATAGCTTCTCGTCTTGGCATATTATGACCAAACACGATTGGTTATGATTAAGTAATGAATCGATTGGTAACTTCAATCGATTATTTCAAACAATAACACGATTGGTTGTTTTACATCCAAATAAATCCAATTACAATGTTTGTACTATGTATAGGTATCGAGGGCGACGTGGAACACTGGAAGTATTGCGTCGAAGATACTTCGGCAACTCTCGGCTTTGCCGTTGGCTCACTGTTCGTACAGGAAGTATTTCATGGCGAGAGCAAAATTAAGGTAACCATGGTCTAAGTAGGATCGTTGTTTTGAATGTAAGGAGGGAGGGGGTTGTGTACAGACATTAAGACAAGTCGGAGACTGAACTGAGCCTGGTGACATTTGAGAGGAGGGATTGTTTGGTCTGTGTTGTAAAAACTATGAATTCATCCATTAAATTTTAACGCTATTTGAATAATCGGTGGAATGCTTAGGGAGCTTAATAAATTCATTTCATCATAAACACGAAAGAAATTAGCGCTTGTAGCACAGTGTATTTCTACCCGTATACGTACAGTGTATCGATACAGTGTAAAGACTATATAAATACTCCTATTTCCCTCAAAACATTTATATCCAATCATGAACAATGTTCAATGTCTCCATTCTAAATTTCAAAATTATTATTATCTCTCAGGCGGAGGGCATGATCCAGGGAATCAAGGATGCATTCAAGCAGCTGTGCAAGGTGTGGCACACTGTCCTTGTACAGTCTTGTATTAAAAACCATATTCCTTTTTTTATTGATAGGCTGAGGGCATGATTCAGGGTATCAAGGATGCCTTCAAGCGGAACTTACCCGACATCAGTTGGATGGATCCAGAGACACAAAAGCTCGCAGAAGAGAAGGTTTCGCATTTTATTTATGTTTAATGTTTTAGCTGAGTTTTCAGATTTATAATTAATAATGCGCTTATAATATGGGGTTGAAATTTAATTTATGTTTTCGCTTAAACTTAAGTTGAGTTTCAAATTAAGATGAAAAAATATAGGCTAATACTGAGATTTTGTATTAAAACAGGATATAACTGTTAACGTTTCTTATCAAATATACTGAGATTGAACATTTATCTGGTTCATGGTTTTTGAACGTGGACCTTATTGATTTGGTAATATTAAGAACTGGATGATATTCGAGTACTATTGGCTTGTTCATTTATCCAAGTGTACACATAATTAACATGATAATATAAACTAGTATGTTAAAATTGTATAGATATGATAAACCAATAAACAAATACATGTACCTAGGACCTTATCCTTTTTCAAATTTGTTTCTTTCTAGGTTGATGCAGTGTTTGACAAGATCGGTTACCCGGATTTCATCGTAAATGCCACGGCTCTGGATGAGAAATATGGCGAGGTATGTAAATGGAAATTTAAGAAACAAAACTTATATGTTTTTGATTGATGGGTATGTG
>LQRL01131103.1:10462-24449 GCA_001703475.1 Hydroides elegans | reverse complement strand
GTTATTTCCAAAGTTAATTATAGTAAAAACTGACCATCCTGCATCCACGAATTGTTGAAGTTCACGGGGGATCCAAGGTCACTGACCTTCTAGTTTAGGTAGTAAGTTGGAAGTCAGGAGTTGGTGGGTGTAGGTAGGTTTTACGGGGATAGTTTGTAGAAGGCATATCGATTTGGTGATTTATGGTGTTTACATTGTTATAAGCCGAATTTTAGAATCGTTGAAGAGATTCCAATTTTAGACCATTAGCAGAGATCAGCAAAACCGTCGACCCGGGGCCGACAGAAATTTGCTCGGGCCGACAAAATTTTAGACAAAAATTTGACCAACCCCAAACTTTGACTTTCAATTTATTTATAAATTTCCGGGAACTAGAATCGTCTTTTCAATGCAAATATTGTCCTGGCCTCATTATAGGCCTAATTCAAAACGTAAATTTTAGCTCGCGCCTTCGGCGCTCGATCAGCTAACTTTAAAGGTTTGGGGCCTATAGGTTTGAGGTGTCCGTCCGTCTGTCCGTCATACTTGTTTTGTACAGGCCAGAACTTCTGAACGGAAGGTCGTACAGACTCGGGAGTGGGCTTAAACGAAAGGTCTGGATGTGTAGATGTGCCTTTTGACCATTTCGGTCAAAAACACCCGACCGGAAGTTATCAAATTAGCCAAAAATAGAAAATATATTAAAAATCTACAAAAAACACCATACCCCTTTGAGTTTCGGGGCGGTTCGGGCCTGCTCGTGTTTCACAAATACTAATCTTGTTTGATTTTATACTGGATGAGAGAATTCCTTTAAAAAAATGCTCCTTAAAAATTGCGCTCACATTTTAGAATACTGTTACGTTTTGGCTGCGCGATTGTCGGTTTGGATGACGATGGTCGTCAATGTTAGTCCAAGCATTTGAACATCTGCGTATAATGGAGTCCTTTCTGAAATTCATCTTTGAGTGGATATTTCTACCCCGCAACAATGGACAAAGACTACTTGTTATCTCAATCCCTGAATGTTATATACATTATACAATGTTCTTTCAGATTACATAGAGACTAAGAGTCATGGCTGAAGCGAAACCCAAAGAAATCAAACTGAATGGATCAGCATCGCCGACAACGTCGATTGCTGAAGGATTCATAGCCAAGCCACGTAAGTTACATTTGAAAACGAATTATGATAACAATGACAACTCAATAGATTAAATAACTACCGGTAGGCGAGAATATTTTAACGTGTGTCATGTAATACAGAAATACTAGTGTGTTGGCGTGAGTACGAAGTACCGGTATGATGAATCTCGAATTAACAAATAGCCTCCGATAACGGATAATTATATATATTAAGGCTAAATAAAGTTAATTATTTTGATAATTAATTATGTTGATCAACCGGATGAATAAACAAGCGACATAGAATAAAGTCCCGGAACAACTAAATGTGTTTAAATATTTTATACAATGTAGTAATTCCCCACGTAGCGTTTATGATATATTTATATTTGTTTGAGGTTTTTGATTTTACTCAATGCGTTTCCTTATCTTAATGTTAGTTCCAGTTTTAAGATCATGTGTTATCATATGCCCCAAATTTCGGCCCTTTTTAAATGTTTCCTCTTGCTCGATCACCTTACCTCAAAAGGCGTAATACGGTACTTTTGAGATCAAGAGATATCAAATGACAAAGTTAATCGTGTTTTGATAAGAAAACAGTAACTGCCAAAAGATGCATTAAAATAGATATTTGGAGTGATTCATTATCTATATTTAAAACAGCGTAATTTCAAATTGATGTAAGATGATATGAATCATAGCGGATTCAATTATTGTCGCGTTTGTATCGGAAGTGCAATCCCCTTTGTCAACAAAGCATCTACGTCACGAGTAGAGTTTCAAAACTTTTGCGTCCAAATGACACCCTTCCCATTTAACCAACACTGCTATTAACCCTTGTATTTGTTTTTTTTTTTTTCTCATGGAATTCAGTAGTTTTCTTTACTGTAGTTGAAAATGCGAACAGGACATACTTGTTGATGAAATGACCTTCTTTGCTTCATATTTCCGATCATGACATAAAAGACAGAAACTAGCCATGCGCTAAAGTAATGGAACAGTGATGGTGGCACATAAAAGGGCCCTGAACTGTTTGGACTTTTGTCTTTAGGAGAAATGAACTGATTGGAACGCTTTCGAAATTGAATTTAAATTTTATAATATTATTTTACGTGATGTAATTTTAGAAAAAGTATCTTTAATTTAAGATTGATATTTATGCGATTGCAAACAGTAAAAATAGCTTAAGATAAAGCTTCGTTTGTACATTCAAGAATTTTAAAAAGGATAATTTATTGCTCATATCTCTTCTTTACTTAATTATTTTTGTTTGACATAATGAAGCAAAAGACTATTTATAAAAGAGGTATGATTTTGTTTGCTTTCAATTTAATTAAAACAAAATGCATAAGATTATGTTGTGGATGAAGTCAATTGCCGTAACTCGAGTGTCTTACATATTTAATCGATTGAGCTGTGAGTGAGTGTTTAAATAATTGCTCGGATTAAACTTACATAATATGTTGATGCCATTGTTTAAATAGAGATGAAATAATTTGCGACTCGAAAGTGCGATAACAGTGAAAGCCAAAGGGTTTGCCGATATCTATTTCGCTCTATTTTGCTCACAAAATCAATACCGCTCACTTAACTCAAACATGTTTTATCAAATCACTCTCCATAATTTACCAAATTATGGATCCTTAACTAAAACTAATTGTGTTGAGTGAGGCTATAGTTTGCATAATTTATTATGTTTATATGATATTTTAATCTTGATTATGATATCGCACAACCATGAGGCAGAAGAAAATCCAATTTTATATCATCTCACACAACTACCGGTATTTCATGTAGAAGTCTATATCTGCAAAATATAAAGCAATATATTAAGACGCGTTCACTCCACTCGAAACAGCGCCAAAAAAGCTCGAAAACGCGTTTGTTATACATGGTTTTTATACCAATTTCACCTCAAGAAAAAAGCGCATAATTCAAACAAACAAATTACGCGCTTTTTCCTTGAGGTTAAATTGGTATAAAATACATAACAAACACGCTTTCGAGCTTTTTTGGCCTGTTTCGGTTGAACGCGCCCTTGAAATATACACTTAGATAATACATATATTAAATACTCTATATCTCTCCTCAACAGCAATGCCCTGGTTCGGCATGGACATCGGCGGCACCCTGACCAAGCTGCTCTACTTTGAACCTGATCACTTTGACGAGGTGGTCAATGCGAGGGAACCCGGAAAGCCCCTTGAATTTCATTTTGACTTTTGTATAGGCCAATAGCCTTAACAAGTTACTGACCCGACGAAAAAGTCACTTGCCATGGACCAGCGGGCTAGCGTTTAGCGCGAACACTGGTAGATTGTATAAAATTTATCTGATTTTAATATTTGTTTTTGATATGCCATATCTCTCCTTACAGCAATGCCCTGGTTCGGCATGGACATCGGCGGCACCCTGACCAAGCTGCTCTACTTTGAGCCTGATCACTTTGACGAGGTGTATTCCATGTATATCTGAACAATATAATGCAAATATTTGGAGATATACTTAGATAATACATGCATTTAACATTCCATATCTCTCAATAACAGCAATGCCCTGGTTCGGCATGGACATCGGCGGCACCCTGACCAAGCTTCTCTACTTTGAACCCGATCACTTTGACGAGGTAGACAATGCGGAAGAGTGGGAGACCATAACGACGATCCATCACTACCTCATGGGCAACACGGCCTATGGCAAGACAGGGATACGGGATGACCATTTGCGCATGATGTAAGTAGATTTTTTTTTGCAAATGAATGTTAATGTATGTATGGACGAATGAGGCGGGTATTGGGGGTTGCACGGATGTTGGTCATGATTCCTGTATGTCAAAAATCGTGAACCAATAGAGAATACAAATTTAGGCAAACGAATGCTGTCTTTTTCAGTTTCTCCAACATTGTCAACCTTGTATCTTTTAGGAATATTCGCCTTGGCGGTCGAAACGGCACCCTGCATTTCATCCGCTTTCCAACTACTGAGATGCAGGCGTTTGTGGATTTGGCCAAAAGCAAGAACTTCCCAAGCCTCGCCCGAACCATCTGTGCCACAGGTGGAGGGGCATATAAATTTGATGACTGCTTTATGGAGGTAATTTTTTTGTTTCAGTTTTTGCTTTTGAAATTGTTTTAGAAATATGTATGTATGTAAATTGGTATATAGCTAATGTTTGGTTAATGTCTGTATGGATTGCAAGTTGCTGTTTGTGGGATGTGATATTCGCCTGATTTGTTATATGTCCAGGCCAGGTTCCCGTGTTAATACATGTACATTTAAACCTAGTCTAAACCTAGGCTGTTAAATTGGCCAATAACGTTTATCTGTTTTCTGTTCCTTGCGTTTCTTCCTTAATTGACTGAAGTTGCTGAATTTATTTTAAATCTTATTCTAAAATTGGCTGCTTTATCCGCATCACCAAATGACATTCGGAATATTAGGTTAAAATGCAATTTCATCGTGAATAGAATGTCAGAAATAAAGTCATGAAAGAGATAAATTTGGTTCCGTAATACGTAATATTGATTAATCAGGAAAAATGTCATTGAATTGTAATGCATGATTGAGGAAGTAGATTAGACCAAGAAAGTCCTAGACAAATATATCAAGTTATAAATATTAGATTCGTGTGAGTTTCTTACATGATGCAATTATTTATCTAAATATAAGTGTTAACGGCTCAGTCCTCGTAAGGACTTGAGTTTAGTAAATGTGGATTTCTTTATGGAATTGCAAAACATGATTTCGGGTTGGTAAAGATAACTAGGGTTAGGCGTGGCTTAGGCACCAAGGTTAGATGAATTGTAAAGGACTTTGTTTCGATCTTGAGATTTATTTTACGATTATTTTGTCAATTTTATTGGATTTTTATTGCGTTAATTTGTAATAAAAATATTAGAGTACCGGTAATAAAAATATAAAAAAGCGGTTACACTTTGGCGTCGGTATTAAATTATTTTAAAAGTCGTGACATCATAACATTTTGTTTGCGTTAAATGTGACGTATATTACATTATGCATGAATAAGAGCTCTTTACATGTACGGTAGTAAGGTGATGTTCTTTTTGAGTCCGAATATTTAAATGTTTTCTTAAAAACATTTGGGAGAAGTTCTACAATCTCAGGGCAAAATACTAACAATACATTTTATTTCGTGATGAAAATCACGTAATGTTGATTTTATGAGGTTTTTGGTATGTAATGCAAAATGCAAGAAAAAAATGTAAAATTGAAAACGGTTACCTCTTACTTTATTGTCTTTAAAAGAGAAGATCATATCATCAACAAATTTATGAATGTAAGAGTTGGCTTAAAGACATTGCCGCCCCCACCATCTACCAAAAAATAAGCATTAATAAAATGAAAATATCCGATATAGGATAGGGTCATCTCGGATGATATTTAACTCGTATGATGTTAAGTATTATCTTGTGTTTTGTCTTATTACAAAGACATCATTCAGTCGTTGTGCTTAATCTCACGGTCTAAGCTGCTGAACGCCTGATGTGATATTACAAACGGGTCCTTTCAATCTTTCTGTATTTTCAACAACAGACGGGTCTGACCCTTAACATCAATCTGTCTTTTAAATTATATCTATGGGATATCGGATTATTATTTTAGAAATAAGGCATCTTAATATTATAAATAAAGATAATGATAATGATAAATAAATGATAAATAATATAAATAATTACCGTTAAATTATATCTATGGGATATCGGATTATTATTTTAGAAATAAGGCATCTTAATATTATAAATAAAGATAATGATAATGATAAATAAATGATAAATAATATAAATAATTACCGTTAAATAGAAATGCGTAGTGCATTGGCTAGTGCAAAGTCAGTTGGGTGCCCAAGAACTGTCATTTTTCATTAATTGCAAGTCGTATATTATACTATTTTAGCCACGTTTTCTGTGGATTGAACTTCTATGATTAATTTGCATTTTGAAATGATTGCAATATCGAGCCGTTTATAGACACATACATCATTGTCCTCTCAATGATGCGCAATTTGAACAATCCGGGTCGCCAAAGATAGAAAAATTGAAGTCTTAATTAATCTTCTAATTTATGACATTTTGCACGGTGGGTCACTTTTGTCGGAATACATGAATGAAACTGTGGACAGTACGCCACAGGGAAATGTTAAAACGTATGCTTTGATGCATGAATCCCAGAAAAAAAACGTGCCTAGATTTATATCTCATAATGTTGTGGTCATTTGGGTCCTTTTTCACGGGTCAAATATCAATGAAATGCATGCTGTAACACTGTGTATGATTTACGTGCAATTTATACGTCACAAATGCAAGGTTTCGTGTACGGTGTTATTAATAACAATTATATAAAGCAATTGAAAATTCATACTTACAAGTTACAGTTAGATTTAAACGTTTTTATAGATGTTGCGTGTATTTCAATGTTTTCAAACAGATTAATTGAAACAATTTTACACTCGACCTTCCGTCAAATTCCTTTCTTGGGGGCATGAATTTCGCACAAACACCTCGACCTTTTAATAGAAAAATAATATTTGTATAATTTATAATTTTAATATAAAAGAAAATATGGCATACCCCCATTCAACTATGTTTTACCCCTTTATACCTATTTTATTATCCCTTTCCTCATAGGAAGTGAACCTGCACCTGCATAAATGCGACGAGCTGGACTGTCTGATTCAGGGTATACACTTTATCGACCGCAACAGTCCCAAAAGCGAATGCTACTTCTACGATGGCATCACAAGGGATATCGACTCATGCATCAAGAAGCCATACGATTTCACGGATCCGTACCCGTATCTATGTGTCAATATTGGATCGGGTGTCAGTATGCTGATGGTCAATGGACCGAGGGATTATCATCGCGTTAGCGGAACGAGGTAAGTGTTGGGATAATGTTGATTTGATAAGATTTTTTTACATGTTTAAAAAATATAAGAATCTTGAGGTAAATTTAAGATCAATATAATCTTGAAATGCAATCAAACAGAAAACAGGTCAGCTTTAATTGCTGGATTATTCAAAGTAATTCACTCTTTAGATGGGCCGTTTTAATTGAATAACCCAAAGACACAATTTTCTTTTCTTTCGGTATTAACTTGATTCACATCGCAATTCGTCGGTCAACTTTAGGTGAAGCCTTGAAGGAATAAGGATAACTGCTTCTTTAACAATATATCTACCTAATGTTAACATTTTAAACTTTTCACGATTAAAATTTGAGACAATTAAGAATAAAATTAGGTTAACAAATGTCATTTATTTATAGATTTTGTTTCGGTTTCTTTCAATATATAGCAATTGCACAACTGCCGAATTCGGTTGCGATACACGCCCTGCAAGCGACGCAAAACTTACCAATAAACGTGGTCTTATTTTTAAAGCCCCAAAGCAAAGGTTCCGGAAATAATTGAAATCTATTTATAAAGTCATTCATGTAGTCATGGTTTCAATTCACCCTGTTCTGCCTCCTTTCATATTTCAATACCGATATACTTTCGTATGTTTGATGCAATATTTAATTAAAACAAGAATAAAGAAAAAACAGTTATTTATGACATTGTGAAATTACGGAGAGTCAACTATTCCTTTCCTTGTTTGAGTTTGGAGGGCGGTATCATTCTCAGCCTGTTAAACCTCCCCACGATACCTAACGTTTAATTAAGAAAAAAAAAATGTTTACAAGATCGAAAACGAAATCGTTCATCAACAGCCAAGTATATTTAAAGTTGTGAAAGTCATCTTCCTTGTTTCAGTTTGGAGGGCGGTACCTTACTTTGCCTGTTTAACCTCCCTGTTACCATATCGATGCCATATCTAAACTTGAATTAAGTACACATAATCGTTTTAATAAACGAATACGAGATCGTTACCCTTTTACCGAGTCTATTTAAAGTATTGAAAGTCAATTATTCCTTTCCTAGTTTCAGTTTGGAGGGCGTTTCCTTTTTCTGCCTGTTGAGCCTCCACACTCAAATGCCATACCTAACATCGAATAAGAAAACTTAATCGTTTATGCAAAAAAAAATGGTCCTCAACAACGTAAAATAGTGTTCAAGTTGTGAAACTTATTTATCTTCCGTGTTTCAGTTTGGGCGGCGGTACCTTCCTCGGCTTATGTTGCCTCCTCACAGGCTGCGAAACCTTTGAAGAGGCCATTGCTTTGGCGTCGAAGGGTAACCATGCCAACATCGACAAACTGGTGCGCGACATCTATGGAGGAGATTATGATAAATTTGGCCTGCCGGGAGATATCGTTGCTAGCAGGTAAACATTGGTTTTTGTGTATCTTGGCAACTATTCTTTTCACAAAAGTTGTGAAAGTATAACAATTTTCTTTCGCATTTTCGAAAAGACTTTCGCATAAATTGCGAAAGACCTCAATTTTTCCCAAATTTCCGAAACAAAGTCGCATTTCACGAAGGTGCGAACAGCTAGTGCAAGACTAACACTGTATACTTAACTGAGGGGATGGGTGGGGATTGTTGGGCTGTTTTTTAGGAGTCCTCTCTTGAAATAGAGGCTCTGGAAATACGGTTTTAAAATGATTTGCGAGGGGTTTGTTCATGAGCCTTTATCCTTTATATATTTTTGGTAGATATGAGATGGAGTTGGATATAGATCTATTCTAATATTTACTGCGCATGTAAACTTGATTTAATTGCATCATGGTTACATCATCTATTGTTTTTGTTCACTACATAATGACATTGTAATGCAAATAATAGTTACGCTTAAATTCGGCATCGTATTGAAAAAAAAGATAGAAAGACACAAAATAGATAAATATCAACATGTGAATTACGTAAATTGTCATGTTTAGACGATGAACCTACTTTTGAGTGTTGACCCATTGACATAAATAATAACAACTTTCGTCACTGTGCAACATTGTATTCGAACTTTACCGAGACCTTATTTCATGAAATGGGCTAAGCCGCTATGTTTTCATGTTGAAAAAATCGTTATTTAAAACGAAATCGATTCAAGTTAACGGTTGGAGTTTTCATAAAGAGGACGCCAAATTATTGTTTCATGTTGTTTACATTACTTTGAAGTTTATTGATTTCACACAGTCTTCTATTTAAAGGGTTGGCTTAATAATGCAAATTAAGCCTTACTTATTTCGATTCCTTGTTATGACTCAGTGGTAGATAGATTAATATGAGAGAAAGTCTGACAAAAAACAACACTGTATTCTCGATATGTTCAATTTTCAATTAAATAATATAAAAATTGATTGGCTTTCTTGTAAGGATAATGCAAAGGGTAATGGCAGCGCGTCGCAAATTTTCCTGATTTTATTTTCTGAATTCAGATGTCCAAGGGATATGATTTCATGAATGTGATAAACCATTTGTAGTATGCAGAACCTAAATAGGTAGAAAAACAAAAATAAAACAAAAATAAACATAAGGTAAATAAAGCAAATATAAACAAGATTATCATAACTTAACACATGTTTAAATTGTGTAGTTTCCCCTCATAGATAAATACACTCAATTCGTAAAAAGTTTGATTTCTGATTCACTTCAGATAACACCTTTGTAGGTTAAGCATTACTTTGTGACATAATCTAATAATTATATCAGTTTTAATCCCGACCAAAAACTATTTTGTCTGGTTTTTAAGTGTTCACTTGACATGGACTTCGATGTACCCATTTCCAGAGCTTTAAATTCCCACATATGATGGGATTCGGGTACTCTGAAATACGAATAGTTTTATAATAATTTTCATTATTACATGTAGTCATATATTTAGAAGAAAAGTGTTGGGTTATTAAAGAAGCAATTAAGTTACATATTTTACCGGTTCTGTATGTTCATTGACCCATGGCAAAAAAAATACATATAAAGCGAAATATGAAAAGAACGTCTCGACCTAAAGAAATCATTTTAAACAAACTGTTATTTATCAGTCTTTATCGATCAAACACAACCATAAATCAAACCATTTGCCATTCGTGTGCTACAAGAAAGAAATGGTAAATTAAAATATTGAACACGCCTCCAGTTCGTGACTTGAGTTCTAGTTTGTCAACATCAGATGTGTACTGATAATCATTGAATATATCCCACTTAAGAAGAAGTATGTCTAATGAATGAGTTTGACCCACAAACATGGTCGGGTTGTAAGATCCATGAGATAACCTTTCCGGATCAAGTAGGTTACGTAAGAGTTTGAACTCACAGACATTGGATCGATGTGTATAGATAATTTGTTTGGATTTTTTCTGCATTTTTTGGCGCATACCAGTATCCCATTTTTTAGTGGTATCTGCAGGGGTGCACCTTAGCGGTCGCACGGTCGCATATGCGACCGTCGTTTCGTCCGCGCGAGTGTCGTTCGAGACGACACTCGCGCTTGTGCGAATGTCAATTTGATGGAAAATAATTGGAAATACACATTTTGCGAAATACATTTATTTCAAACACCTAAAAAATGGGCTCGCGCCTTTGGTGCTCATATTTTAGGTAAGTTATGTTCAGGTTGAATATCACGCGCGAATGTCACTTTGCCAGCGCGAGTGTCGTTTTAGATGACGGTCGCGCTTGCGCGACCGTCGATTTTGGGTTAAGGTGCACCCCTGTATCTGTACAGTATCTTTTGACATAAAACATTTTACTGCTATCAAGGTATTCCTTTTTGATGTCGGATGTTGGGCGATTTCATTGATATTTTATCCAAAATTCGTTATGAAAATCGACTCCCAAAGTTTTTTCTTCCCAAAACCTCAAACTCATACTATCTTAAACGTTTATATTGATATTTTGATATTATCAAATAATGATCAATTCTTTTCTGATTCTCAGCTTTGGAAGCATGAACACGCAAGATAAGCGCGACAAAGCAAAGAAGGAGGACCTGGCTCGAGCCACGCTGTACACCATCACCAATAACATTGGCTCCATTGCGCGCATGTGCGCCATGCAAAACGTAAGTGCATAGGACTAGAAAATACTCGTGATTCACTTAGTGATATATTATAAATATACCCCGGTAGATACATTTGTATATTTTTCAGTTCAAAGATCCTCTTTCAGTGGATTTATTCAATTCAAGTAGGGTTTCATACCGTAACCCCGATATTTGTCTTGAAAGTGTATTTCGGTTGTAGGACACTGTGCAATGTACATAGGATCATTTTGTGATATTAATCTTATACAGTCTTTTGAGTAATCTAGATATCGACCAATAATTTAAAGCTATAGCCATACAGTCATAGAGTAGGATTTTTCTTTTAGTTATTAAATTATAAACGTTATCATATTGATTCTCAAATTATTTTGTAATTAAATTGCCTTCTTGTTAACGAAAGATCTAAAACAAACTTTAAGGATAAACTATTTTTATATTTGAATCGATTGCCACTAATTTCAATATACTTTCATTAGAAAATATAAGTCGCGATTTATGATCTAAGCAACATATGTGACGGCATAGACTGTGAATTATTGAAGACATCCGCTTTGAACAAGACGGGACATTGTTGATTCCTGAAGTTGTGAAAGAATGCCTTTGAAAAGGATTCACTAAAGTGAATGATATAAATTCGGAATCATTCATCATATGTTATCTAAGGTTCCTGTTCAGTGTATGACTTTTACTCAATACCTGACATAAATAAATAAATTTACACTCATTTATGCAATAATTTTCCTATAGTTTAGGAAGATGAATATTTCTTCGAATTCCCTCTTATGATTAACGTGTGTCTTCAAAGCAGAGAAGTCGAACTACAATTTATTATGATGTTTACTTTTTAATTGCATGTTTTATTTGTTATTTTCTTCTACAGAAACTGGAGCGAGTTGTCTTCGTGGGTAACTTCTTGCGTCTAAACGATATTGCCATGAAGCTGCTTGCTTACGCGATGAACTTCTGGTCTGAGGGAAAGACAAAAGCGTTGTTCTTGGAGCATGAAGTAAGTCCCGAAATACCGAAATATAATTTAAGTTGTCAAAAAATAATAAGAAATTGAAGCACCTTCCAATACTCGATAAATCTTATGTATTTGGCGTCAGATTTCAAGGACTATGTGATACAAATACAGAAATGGTTTTGCAGTATATTATTCCATATAAAGTTTTCAACAGTTTCACTCCAGTCTTTAGCAATAAATGTTTAAAAAAAAAAAAAACGGAAAAGAAAGACTAACAAAAATTTAATACATTTAGACTCCTTATATAAACTCCTTATTTTCTATTCCTGTTTTACAGGGTTACTTTGGCGCCATGGGCAGCATGCTGGAACTGATGAAATCAGAACAATGCTTCGGCAGTCGCAACAGCAGCATGACCAACATTCCACAACAAACCTCCACAGGTGGTCTCAAACATACGACTGACGATTTCGCGTCAATCTCAGTCAAGTATCCGGCAAAAATGGAAGACGTCACCAATCTAAGACCAACGACGTCCCAAGCAACGTCCCATAAAACGTCGAAACCTAATGACGTTTATAAACCACAAAGAGATTCCACGGCTGTGCCTTTAAGTGAACGGGATATCGCGGGTCCCGTGAAATCGTTGCATCCACGTGCTGGTGAACATGATACAAGTAGTGATATGCTGAACAAAAGTAGTGGTGCCAATTCCAGTCAACAACGACAACATGAACAAGCAACTGTGACAAAGAATAATTCCGATCGTAGTTCGTCTTCGAAAGCATTCCATTCTGCTGACAAGCAGTCAACAACGAGTCCACGCAATACAAGCCAAAACTGTAATAATATAAATGACCTTGTACATGACCTTGATAAAGTCACATTCACCTTCGATGGCAACGAGGACGATCACGTGATACCAAAAATGGACCAATCAGAATCTGGCGATAACAGCAAGGTATGTTTTCCCCCACATGATGATGCAAAACACGTGATCACCCGCCAATTATCACGTGATATACATACGGACAATGACAGTGCGTATTCGGAAATGCGCGAAGAACGTCTTTCTTCGTTATCGTCGATTTCGACGTCATCGCTTTCTCCGCCAACGTCACCCGCGACGTCGCGAAAAGAAAATACGTTGGTTTTGCTCAAAAAGGTTCGCGGCGACGGTTCACAAGAA
Source organism: Hydroides elegans (assembly GCA_001703475.1). Lineage (NCBI taxonomy): Eukaryota > Metazoa > Annelida > Polychaeta > Sabellida > Serpulidae > Hydroides > Hydroides elegans. The sequence continues at coordinate 11,254 of LQRL01131103.1, read as the reverse complement.
AAGGGTGTTGTGAATGAAGATTCCTTTGTTACTCATTTGTGAATGAAGGGGGGAGTTGTATGAATGCTTGCAAAAGTCTAATGTTATTCTTTCAATAGGTGCCATTTATTTATATTTTTGTATATTTTTTGTACATAATAGAAATAGCATTTGTATATATGGGTCGTGTAAATATAGGTATATTATATATAGGGTGTTTAAGTTCATGTTTCGACTAATTCCTATTTGTTTTTTCTTAACAACCCTTTAGAAGGGAATTATTATGAAACTCTTTATCACAAAGGTGGCATATTGATTTCACTATGAGAACAAAATTGTGTGATTTACCTCATTTGATTACCACTTTGTCTCTTGATATTTGCCAAAATGTTAATTAAAGAGCTTATCGCGTTAAGATTAAAAATCATTTGATTGTTTGTTTGTTAGTTTTTTTTCTCGTCATTTTAACTTTAAGATGAAGACATGAATGACGTTGAAGGTGGCTATGTCTCATAATAATGCTCACGTTTCATTATGTTGCATTGTTTGTTATATTGATGTGTTAATCTTACGTTTATTAGTTATGCATTTCATTTAAAGTGTTTGATCATGGATCTTAAGCTTATGTTCTTGAGAAAAAAATTATTAATGGTAATATGCATGGGAATATCATTTATATGAAGAGACTTAAGTGAGTGTTGGAAGAGTTATTAAGATATTATCAACCGTAGTAAATTTTAGCTTTATACAGTGATGCTTAACATATTCCTTGGGTATTTCAATTGATTTATAATTTAACTATTTCTAGCCCAT
>LQRL01131077.1:0-10791 GCA_001703475.1 Hydroides elegans | reverse complement strand
TTGGTATGAAGCCTTTGACCTATGGTTCTGAAACTTCACACAATTAACGAATATATATTGTAGATGTGCAACGTCGAGGTTTCAGTTAATCGGCCAAAAAATGTCGAGTTTACGGGGGTACGAACTAACAGGAATTTGAGATAATTTGAGGTATTTTAACGGCGGTCTAGGCATAGTACATAGAGAAAGATTATTTGTATATCGTGATGCTGTGGACGATTTTTTTGGGCAAAGTTGTAAACATGACGTTATGAGAAAGACGTTGTAAGAAATACGTTGTGAAAAATACGTTGTGAGAAAGACGTTGTGAGAAAGACGTTATGAGAAAGACAGTGAGAAAGATATTTCTTTTGACCTGCTTTTTTAATCGACATATATTCGTGTTAAAGAATGTTTTTCTTAGGCTGGGGGCTTTGCATCTCTGATGCCTATGTTCTTCTAAATGAGTCGCGAAATTCATGAATTGCGTTTCGAATTGACAGGCTCATTTAGATATTTTTGCACTGAATGATTGTGGTATGATTGTGGTAACAATAAAGTTTAAGCCATCAAGCTAATGCGGACGAACTGATTGTGCTGAGACAATGCAATGTCGACGAATTTATATCTAAATATAAACGAATAATATCTTATAATTGTTATTGTTTTTTGAAAAATTGCTGTACATGTATTGCAGACAAGGTGCTTGGGTCTTGCGAGGCCCCGGAAGAGGAATGGGATGAGAGCGAACACATTTTCACCAAGTTCACCGAGGGGTCTATTGTGTGGGCTCGCCTGCCCGGATATCCATAGTACGTACGCCTTTGTTTTAACTTTATTTTGTCCTACTTCAAAATCAATGGATACAAAATAACGTGAGGAGAAACGCTCCTCATTAGGTGTAATAAAAGTATTAATGACCTGGAAGTGCGTAATCTTCCCCATGAAACGAGGGGCTATATGGTTGAGTTTGTTTTACGTAGATTGAAAAACGAAATGCTTACATATAAAGGTCATGTTCTGTTTGTGAAGCGTTTGAGTTAAAAGATCATCTTATTTTTGTTACGACTTGCGCAAATCAATACAGTTTAAACACACGGGTTATGCTAAGCAATACAATTCGTTGTTGCTTTTCTCAAGCTCATTCAGTTAAACTAGTTTAAACACAGCCTATGATAAGATCACTTTACATTTCAATAATTATAATGCTTTATGTTCATATTTTTTAGTTGGCCCGCAATGGTTGAGATTGATCCGGATTATGATACCTTCTTCACCTGTAGTGGAAAAAATGCTCTCAATATTGTGGTGAGTGGATATAACATTACTGATTCAATTTTAATTTGTCATGCAATTTTATTTGCATCTGATCGATTTGAAATCTTGGCTTCCGTTTTTCTCTTGAAATTTTGTTTAATAAATAAACTCAAAGTGTATGCACATAATTATATTAACTGTGAATCAAAATGTGACTGCATTAATATAAGTTAAGTAGGCCTAATTCTTGCGATGGAATCGGTTTACCTTGATATGAAATGCACCAGTTTACGCGACAAATGAACGAACTAAAACTATGTAAATATTCACGTACATGTACTACGGGGTTTCATTTAAATGCTTTACTTTCAGTCCTAGAAGGTTTTATTTTCTTTACTTTTATAGACGAAATACCACGTGGTATTTTTTGACGACAAAGTTTCACGGGCGTGGGTCCAGGTGTCTCACGTTAAACCGTTCTGCAAATCAACTCAACCGGGCTCCGTGAGTAAAACTTGTTTATACTTAACTTCTATAGAAACGACATTCACTATCTTGCAATTCTTAGACAAATCGCCTTGATGATAAAAATAAAACAATCAGATATGAAATATTAATATTTCTGGAGACAAATATTGCGAAGCAATAAGCAGGAAGTTAGTTCCATGAACCGGAACTGGTAAACGGCAATCTGTCATGCTTCTTGCTACTTAAATGGCATCACAAAAATCAATCATGGTTCTTTTTTGCTTATAGGTTGTCGTTAAAGGACACAACTACAAACGGCCAATCGAACGAGCAAAGCAAAAGGCTCAGAGCGCCCTTGATTTGCCAATTAAGGTAGATAGTTTTATATTTTCTTAGAAAATAAAGATACAGAAACTCAAATGCATGCATATGAGTTTTACAGGTAGGAAACAATTTCAATGTTATTTGCTTATCGTGATAGATGTTCAAAAGACATCGTTTGTCGTAGGATGTATATTCTTATAAGTTGAAGGAAGTTCATGTTTATCCGGTCACTTTCCATAAGTTTAATTGGTTTATTCAGGAGAGACTGGAAACACACTCTTTCGCACATAGATACCGGGGAAGATGGGGTGCAGACCCGGAGCCAGGTATGGACAATCAATTTTTGTATCATATAAATTCCCATCTTACGTTTCTTCAGTTTGCTTTTAACTTTGTGTTTTGATAGTTTTGATTTTTTTTCGAAAGTCGATGCGTCTTGTTCTGTTTTTCTTAGTGTTATATGGGATTTAATAGTTCCTGGAATTTGTAAGTGGCATTGTTAATTATATTGAAGCGTTTACAATAATATAACGGTGAATACAAAATTAAGTTGTATTGACATGCGAAGAATTATCTTTATATTTCGTTTAGCTCCAGGAACCTCTAAAAGCGCTCCTACAACTCAACCAACTCAAACGAAGATCAAAGAAAACGAGCGGAAGCGAAAGCGACCGAAGACAGTGATTGAGAATTTCGCGTTTGAGGAGGACGAGGAAGAAGATATAGATAATGTAGAAGAAATCATACGGAGTGCTGAAAGTGTCCTTGATGATTTCTTGTCCAACCATAGTCAGAATAGTGGTGAATTTCATTCTTCTCGTTATTTCCTCTATTATTCTAAAAAAAAATAGTAAGGTGAAATTATGAGCTAGCTTTTATCGATCAGGAATCGTCAGAATATAATTTGTTAAGGTTAATTTTAAAAGTTAATATAAATCCAGAATTGAAAATAGGCTAACATGTAGCATTAAGTACATTTAATTAGAAATTGGGTTCTTAGGTTTTTATTAAATCCCACGGAAATACTTAAAGCAAACTTCTCCTTTGTAAACGTCACAATCTCAGCTGTTAAGATGCGACCAGTAGCATTTACTTTTCAAACGAGCACTAAATTGCCATTTCTTCAAAACAATTCTAAAAGGTAAATTTTACGACAGGTTTGTGGTCCAACGAGAGTTCGCCACCCAAGAAGAAACCCAAGTTGAGTGAAAAGAAAGAGAAAAGTGATAAGAAGAAGGGGTCGAAAAATGAAAAAGCTGAACCTGAAAAAAAGAAAGCGAAGAAGGAAAAAAGTTCTAATGAGACCAAACATCCAGAAACTGTCAATACGGAAGAGAAAAAAGACAGCAAAGCTGGCGAAGATGATGTTTCTAAAACAGTTCCAGATAATTCAAGTGGTAATTCAGATTACTTTTTCTTAACTTCAAATTGAATATCAAACTAGAAAGGCAATCATAGATTTCATATCCGCGATCTTCTTGAGGTGTCGATTCAAATCTGAATATTGTAAAAATACCTTTAAGGGCATATAAGCTGCTTGCTTTAGACAAATATATGGGGAATACTGTCCTAAGTGCAAATAAGCACTTAAGTTAATTTCGACGAATATGTAGTTTCGATGGTCTACCTTTGCACTCCAGAATTATTGTCACTTCATTTTTCAAACATTCACATTATAGTCTAGAGTAAAATGTAGCGAGTGCTAACTGTGTCACAGCAAGCAGAAAGTGAATATTGATTATGCAGCAATGCGCCTTATATACGCTGCTCCCTCTCCCGCACAACTGCCTTTACTAGATGACGCAACTTTCTCTCAATTAAAGTCGCTGTCACTCATCAATTAAGGACTGCCAATAAATGAGCGCGACTTGTCATTGGTCCATTTAAACATGAGTGGCCAATGAGAGCCTAGAATGCGTCTCAGTGGTTTTCAGCCAGGCACCAAATAATGTGGGTTTTTGAAAAATATTTTTTCATAAATGTTAAATATCTCGGCAATCATATAACGATGACTCAACAAAACCATCTATGCTCCATCTTTCGGTTATGTTTAATGCTTTAATACACATTATTCTATCAAGTTTATCCTATAACATATAGAAAAGTGTCGGACATGGCATTTTGAAAAAAACTCGACTGATTTTAATACCTGCGAAATTTTCGTAAACGAAAAGATCGCAGATAATAAATTAGAAGATAATTAAACAATGGCTTTCTGTGAATATCTATCTGTTTGAATTGTCTGATTACACATAATTAATATGTGCTCTAAAATTGCAACCATAAAAATTTGGTTTGCGAAGACAAATAGACTTTATATATAGTGTATTGAAAAAAGAAGAAGAAAGTATGATTCATGATTTCTGAATCATGTCACTTTTGATCCATTTAATGAAATGGTTTTTATTATATTTTTAGAGTGCCCGATGGATGATGACCCTCAAGTTGATTGTACTGAGAAACCAGATAAAGAAAACGCTGATGTCACCGAATCAGATGGATCGAAAGACGGAAACAAAACTTCAGATACTGACACCAAATTGGAAAAGGACAACGGTGGAGGCGACGTTGAAGATAAGGTACCAAACTCTGATGCTGGAAAAGAAAAGTCAAAAGATGTAACCGAAGAAGCAGAAAAACCAAACGAATTAGCTACTAACACAGAGAAGCCATCTGATTCAACAAAGGACGAGGAAACCAACATGGAGACTAAGAAAAGTGACACTGAGACCAAAAAGGAAAATGACGGAGGCTCCGTTGAAACTTCAGATGCTGCCAGTAGTAATCCAAAGAAGAAGGTCAAGAAAGCAAAACTTGAAACGGATAAAAAGACGATAAAGAAGGAGGACACGATTTTAGGAAAATCAAATAAGGATAATACACCAGCAAAAAAGATACCGAAAGCGAAGAAAGCTAAAGATAACGATACGCCAAGTAAGATCACGCCTGCTAAGACAGCCAAAGATGCTCCGACACCGGCTAAAACCCCAAAGAAGAAAACGCCCAAGAAAACAAATGAACCAAAACCGGTCGTGAAGAAACCGAATTTCGACGCAAAGAAAAAGTTACAGGACGATTCTGCCCAAAAGACCAAAGATGAGAAGGAAAATAAAGAAAATGCAGGATCAGCTAAAGAGAAATTCTCAAAAGAAATGAAAACGAAGGAAAAGTCATCATTCAAAGCTCCAAGTGCGACATCAAATACTGACGTTAAAAAGAAGCCATCATTTTCTGCACCAAAGAAGACACTCGGCGTCAAACCAGGTGAAAAATAATATACATTGTAGTTTATAATGGACAATCTGATACAAAACAGTGAAATCATAGAATAACCGAATGTAATGTTATAATATGTTTCTCAAAATAACTATCGGATCATTGAAAGGATCAAATTGTTCAGCTTCCCTTGTTATACTTTGGTGTCATTAGTAGACGTTCCTTAACATAAATTTGTAGAGTAGAAACAAAAACTCAATTGAAACGGGTTTTCAAGGACAAAAAACCTTTAAAGAGTATTTCCAATATTATCGTTAACATATTTGAGTGCTATTTGTAATGGACCTTTGTAAAATTTATTTTCAATTTATTTTTCCAGGGATTAAGAAAACACCTACAGTCAAGCAAACAACCAAAGTTTCAGAACCTGAAACTTCTGCAATGGAATCGAGTCAGCCTGACGATGACGACGAGCCAAGTGCAATGAATGTGCTCAAGAATAAGCTCAAGAAGAAGAAGACCATGCCCGACTTGTCAACGGAGAGTGATGAAGAGGATGAGGATGAAGATGATAAGAAGCCAAAGGCCAAAGAGGAATCGAAGGAATCAAAAGAACAAAAAGAAAACGTTAAATTAGAAACTAGCGCGCCGACTGAAGCAAATGAAGTTGACAGTGAACTTAAAACTGATACAAATACTTCAAAAACTGACAGTGAAATTAAAACTGATGCAAATTCTTCGAAACCTGCAACAACAGAAGATAAAGCAGAGGCCGATGCTAAAAGTTCTATCACATCAGAAAAAGGGGAAGATAAGAACGTAAATATGGGTCAGACCGAAGGCAAATCAATACCACAACCAGATTCAACTATATCGGAAAACAAAGACCAAAAATCATCCGATGACGATGCGCCTTGTTCAGTCACGAGTTCTCAGGGGTCACAGCCTTTTGATTTGGAGGTCGATGCAGTCAAAAAGAGCCATGGCGATGCTTTGAGTGGGGAACCAGAAAACGATGAAACGAAAGTTCCAATCACTGCAGCGATTGCTCCAACAACTCAGCAAAATGACGAGGACTCTGATTTTAGTTTTGAAGAATGAACTTTGAAGGTCTTTTGTAAATGATACATTGTATGAAAATAGCTTCCATAGCAGTTTAAATTATATATAGATGTAAAAAATGATTGTGTAGATATTCTTGCTAATTTTAATTTTGGATTTACAGGTCAAGTATGTAAATAGGTTTTGCGTGTTTATGATACGCGTTGTATTTCAAAAGCCATATGAGGATATTATTTGTATAATATAAGTAAAAGTATATATGTTCATTTTACAGAATACAGACAAAATTTGCAAGGTCTATAAATGTTTTGGACTAAATATCGAGGGCGAAAACAACATCATAGTGATAACCCGTGGTAAAATGTTAACGGATATCGCTGAAAACATTTAGTTGACATTATGATTAATATTATAATTTATTAAAGTCAACTAAATGTCAGCTGTTCCTGGTTGACTCGATATAAGAGGGGTGGCTATTTCTATTTTATTTATATGCCAATAAATATGAATTTATGTACGTATATGTTTTGAAATGTGTAAAATGTTCGTGTGGTTTGAAGAGGGGCATTTTAAAATATTTCTTTTACCTACAATAAGGAACTTCTATTATGATTTTCATTCGTTCGTTGACTATTTGTGTTTAATAATTTATTACCATAACCATTTATTCATAAAACATGTATTGAATATAAATAAAAATGTACTGTTTTTGATCTTTATTGTTCCATTTTAACAACAGTTTTGAAACAAATGCAGAAACATTCTGGGTACTGAACTCAAAATTATCGGTTTTGTTTACGAACCAACCTTTATACAATCATAAAGATTACTTTACTTTCCACTATGCACAAGGAAAATACTAATAAATTAAGTAATCCATTACATCCCATCTAGAGTAAAACAGCTATCACTGACACTTCTTTTTTTTTTTTACAAACTATCAGTGTTAAATTGCAACAGAAATTGTTTAAATCATCTCGTTGAAATACATACGAAACACGTTAATTTTCGAAAGCAAGAACCAATGGTACACTTTTATAAGAAATAGGAACTAAAAAGAAGTATGAGATTCTTAAAATATTTTGTATTTTCTTATTTACTACGCATGTAAGTGAACTGTTTAAGCCAAGCCACATAATTACGAGTTTTATACAATACGTCTTTAAATGTTGCCACCATTATTCAATTCGCTTTGGAATATCAAGAAATTAAAGTATTAAACACGTATTAGCATTAGTTATTATCAACATTTTTTTGTTCATCAACATAGTCATAAAAATAAAAGTTCCAGATGATTTTGAAACAACCCATCTGAAAATAACAATTAATTTAATTGTTTTCAGATACTTTATCGAAAATGAAACTAATTGCCTAACATTTTGCTACTAAATCTACAGCGGAATGTTTAACCGTTTGTGTATTGTTTTATATGCCCATAAATTTATTATTATTGGAAAAACAGATAAGGAGAACTGAGCCTACTTGAAATATAAATGTTTTTAAAACCTTTGCCTGCATATTTTTAAACTTCTATAGAAAGTCTTACGAGTAACCCCAAATATCAACTATTTTTCATTGGCGATGGAGTAAAAAAAATAATACAACTGAAATACTGATTCGCAGTTGCGATAAAAACCTAAATTTTGAAAACTAGTTTACCCATGAACATCAGATAATTTGCGTTTTATGCGAACCAGGAAAAACAGGGCATACAAAGATCCAACAAGATATACATATCAATCTAATTTTGTACCCACATTGAATAATTCTGATCTACATGACAACATGCAAGAGTACACAATGATGGCATGCTTTTTACACAAGAAGCTCGTGACTGTTCAAAACTTCAATTCCTTGAAATTATGTTAAAGAAATAACAAAATTACGACACGTGAGAAAATTAAGCTAAATTGAATGATTCCACTTGCATCTTTTCGTTGAGGTTCACATCTAATATAAAAATTATCATAAGATTGGTAAAAATGATGAACGTTTTTTTCTTGAAAAGATGCAAATCGAATAAATTGCCCTAGAAGCAACGCCGAACATAATGCAAAATGCGAAATTTATTACAATTAAGTTAACATTTTTATTTATATAAAAGCCAATTTCAACTATCTTAATTATCAAAAGCAATTAATATTCTTTACGCAATCACATAATCATGATTTGTTTAAACATTTTAAAATGGACAATACCTGTATTCATATTTCAATTGAAAAGTGGTCGAAATCTTTATAAATAGTTTTATAAATTGATGAGTCGACATAATAGTGCGAATCTTAAATAATACATTGCAAAAGAAAATATATTTTCCTAGCTTATACACGTGACTAGATTTTGTTTTCAATATTGCACCAGGTTTGAAAATGTTAATATTTACATTCTATGACCCTGTAAGTGAGTCGGTGAGATTTTTATAAATGGTATAAAAATACTAATACAAATCATTACAAATCTACCATTTTAAAACACCTACATAATTCGATTTTAATGTTAATTTATGTCACATCATCGTATTTTTATGGTGTTTTCTAAAACTTGAAAAGGATATTTACTAAATGCTTATGAGTTATGTTACAATCAAGGAGTTAACTACAAGGTGCTATGAATAGGAAATTCCTTTTAAATAGTTTCATAATTAACCCTATTAAATTGATACTAACAAAGGAATATACAGTGAGGCAAACACTATTCAATATTTAACTATGTTGCCATGAAGTACTATATTACAACGGGTTACAATAAGCACAATTATGAAGTATCTGTAACTATGTACATAATAATTATCAAAACGAAAGTATTTTTGATTTTGATACAATGGAAAAGGGAACATCTTTCGGCAATTATTGTCATAACAACTCTTTCAATAATAATTCTTTCACTTTTATCCACTTGCCCATGATTTAAGACTAATGTAACAAAGCGGCAAAGAAACGTAACGGTATTTTATGTATGTGACCCTAACCCATAGCACTTTCAATACAAGATCCATTTTATAAATCCGGTTAGAAACTAACTTCCTTGGGGTTTGACACCAGATCGCCTAAGGCAAGAGTACCATGCACTTTTGGCAACGAACCCTATGTATTTTTTTTTATAATATTCGAAACTATGCACTCATTTGCAAGCAAACGATCTGGCTGCTTCGAGCAAGCCGCGGTCCTTTACAATCACTGTTCATAATTGCCATAGAAGTCTAATGTTTTTTTTCGCATCTGAGACACAAATAATCCAAAACATGTTGAATACCATTCCTTATTTTCCTAATGCAAACAGCTACCTTGGTGCTCAAACTAGTATATTTATCATAATATGTACAGTTACAGTGTAGTGTACAACAATAAGCGCTTGCACTACATATCACATAGCGTTGAATATATAGGATTTTTCATTTTTTGAAAACTCGAAACTCCGAAAAAGCAAAGACGTTTGTCGTCATCACATTAGCGCCTCAGAGACCTCTTGCGAGCCAGTTTCGATCTGCAAAAACAAAAAAAAAAATTGTTTGTTAAACGTTCTTCATACGTACAAATATATGCAAATTTCAACAATTGAATTCATAGCATATGGAGGGTCGTATGTAAAAGTTGTAACCTTATATTTCCTCTTTTGATTAAAGCAATTAAGAAAAGACCACACGTTATCTATCAGTGACGGATTTTTCATCGTTTTTTTTTTCAGATTTGTGTCATAATTTCAATATAACTTTGCATATAACATGAATCAAGAGGTTTGCGACCCAATTTACACTCTTGCCGCATAAAATAACTACATAATTTCATCACGTTCAGGCTCAAAACCACTCAAAAGCCAGCAATAGGAAATAGTTTTACCTGATCTGTCCAGCAAGCAGCGGATTAATGGCATAAAGCCAGTCGTGGAATTCCTTGTCGTCAATCGTCTGCATCAGGTAGCCGCGGTGCTTCGTGATCACCGAGAACGCATTGCGCAACTAGAGGGGTGAACAATATATGAATCATTATATAATCCTTGAGCTGATGCCAAAAAGAAGAAAGTGATAAAGAGTTCAACACTTCGGAATAAATACGTTTAACTATACTGTCAAAATTGAAAGAAAATAGGGTGTCAGTTTATCCGATAAGGTTTATGCAAAGAAAATATTAACGATTGCTAGCCATATTGCCGTTCTAAATATTGATACCCGTGTACGATTTATCGAGAGTTCTCTCTATGTTAATATCAGTTTGCGTTACTATTTTTATGGCCCGCCTGACTATAGTCAGAGGGCCATATAGGTTTTGCCCTGTCCGTGCGTGCGTTTTTCGTTTTCACCGGAAATGGTATCCATGGGTATCAAAACGACTGTTGGTATAGTTGAAAGTTCTGAGTTCGAGGTGGTGTCCGTCCGTCCGTCCGTCCGGCGTCCGTCCGTCCGTCCGTCCGACGTACGCAAAATTGTAAGAGGTTTTGTGTAATGAACTTGTCCTAGGCTTTTCAACCAATTGACCTGAAACCTTTTGG
>LQRL01131074.1:7311-20345 GCA_001703475.1 Hydroides elegans | reverse complement strand
CCCCCCCCCCCCCCCTTAAAGTGTGAAAGAGTACAATCTTTAAAACGTACAATCAATTAATTTAAAAATTCTAAAACTTGAACTGGACTGTCACTGACAGTTATTGTCTTATTATTATCCTTATGAGGATTGAAAGGATTGAAGCAGTACATACTTGTAACTTGCAACTGTGAGTACTGTGGCCCTCCATTGGCTGTACTGCTACTGGCTTCATTTGAAGTCATTCTATACGCGTCTCAAGATTGTTTTCTATTTTACTCTCTTTTTGCTGATGTTTCTAAAATCATATATATATATGTAGCATTTAATAATATATGACAAACCTCATCCACAGCAAATTCCTAATTACTTTTTTAAAAGTTCGAAGCACCGATCTTCACGTCAAAAACAAACTTATCCAATCGTTGCATTTAAATTTTAAAAATCGAAGAAAAATGCAAATATAATGTACTATACATGTAATTGAAATTAAAATAATTAAACTCAATTTTAATTCAATCCACTGTACCTTAAGATATATATATGATGAATGAACTGTTCAATTGAGAGCTGCAACACTAGGAGTTGTCCTCGTCATCCATCATGTAAAGTGAATTTAATTCAAAATCAATTCGAAATAAAATGTGTTGCTCGATGAAGGATTTCCGATAAGAGTATGTGAAATTTTAATATCTCCGGTTCCTGGAAATAAATTGGATGAAAATTGGATGTTGACATTTCAAACTCAGCACAAGAATAAATACGACAATCAAGATTTCATTAGGATTTTTTAAAACAAGAAAGTTGAAGTTAGGGTTAGGTTGGTTATCTGGGGTAGCAGGGTACCTTAAATGACCTCGGGTACCCGAACACAAATTTGGCTAAACAGCGGGTACCCGACATATTGTATTTTGTGTACATTTTGAAGTAAAATCTTACAAATAAATACTTTTTCTGTATGTGAGATTCAGGGACCTTGTAATTGGAAATGTCATGTTGCCAATATTTTATTAATAGTTAATATGTTCATGCATGTTTGGTGTCCACTAGATTAATTTCACAAAAGAAGCTACATTTTTAGATGTATGGGTCGGGAATCGGGCTTTGGTAGAAAAACAGCCAACCCGATACAAGCTTACTTGAAGTTTCGTTAACAAAGTCTCTTGGTTCTCCAGATCCAAGGCTTTCCTTGAACATTCCCAGTCGCCTATATGAACATTTAACCAAAAGTTCTAGCCTGTATAAGCTCATGTAAATCTTAAAATCGCTATTCTTCATCATTTCTTTCAAATTCGCCACCGGAAGTTACCCGAATACATGGAAACCAAATGCTTATTTGCAAATCAAGATTTTTCCATAGAGCACATACCGTAATTACCGTGTATAACCCGCGGGTTATACACCGATTTTACAAACAAATCACCCGGGTGCGGGTTATTCAACGGTACGGGTAATACACCGATTTTGAAAACATAAAACGCTCAATTTTGGATTTTCATGTAAAAAAAGGTTTAAATATTGTAATAATTAATCGATACAATATCGGTAAAAAACTTAATTTAGCCTTTTATTATGTCTTTACGGACATTTTAAGGGAAAAAATAATTACTATTAGCATATACAAAACTTCTGCATGGGGTTATGGGGTGAAATTAACAATTTCCGGAAAATGATCAATTTAGGGTGCGGGTTATACACCGGTGCGGGTTATACACCGGATTTCAAAACATAATTCTTGATTTTCAAGGGGTGCGGGTTATACACCCGCACCCCATTCAAGAAACGTTCTAGTCCGTACAAACGCATGTAATGTTTTATACCATAACAATTGCTATTTTAAACATTTGGACAAGTTCGTCGGAAATTGACCAACCAGATGTTTACCAAAATTGGACGAAACCATCAAAAAGCACATCATGACACTTCCACATAGCCTTTTAATACATCCCTACCTCCTTCAATTCAAAACTTCTAGTCTGTACAAGCTCATGTATCTTAAAATCGCAAATTATATTTTCCACCGAAGTTTATCAGGCTAAAACTATCAAACAAATATATATATCGTGATTTTTTTTATTTGAGCCTCTAACCAAGTATTCATGAAGTTCTGCTTACATCTAGCCCGTACAATTACGAGATTGACGGACACAACAACTCTTTGGGGGTCGGTTTCTTATTATAACATCTACATATCCGTTGATTGTTTAGCAATTGACAAAATATAGTGGACATATGTATCTATCAGTCGAATTGGAGTCAATATTAAATGAGAACTTCTGTTTGGTGATGTTTAAACATTGACTGTGTCTAGAAATATCCCCAATACTATAGCATTATTGTGCTTATGAACATGAAATATAACTGTCACTTGTAGAATGCAGTATGTCCCTGAGTGGCATTAACACTTAGAAGACGTGTTTATCAACATGACATGAAGACGAGCCTTAATTTAAAGAACAACTAGCAACGCCTATATTTTTCCTTAGAACTGCTCGAACGTAATATTACCTCCCACGCGTGAGGCGAGAAAATGCATTTAATACTGAGAGGATCATGAGGAACGAATAGGCAAATCGATTGAATGGTGCAAAAGGGTCAAACTTTTTCACAAATGTTGACAGTTACAAGGTCCTAAAAAATCTTTTAACACTTCGCATAGTCACCAAAATCAAATATGGTAATGAATGGCTAATATGTAAATGTGTGCCGTAGGGTTACGAATGTATATACAACGGAATTATGCCCTGGTAGCGGCTTACTTGTCATTAATTTCTAGAGGAAGTTTATTTCCTGGATCCAAACAAATTCGCCATGTCAAATCACGTGATTTTTCTCGTCATAACTGAATAGTCGAGAAAACTTTTCATTTATCATGAAAACATTGTCGAACTTACCAAACTTCGTTTTATTATCTGCGATATGTTCCTTAATGAAAATTTCGCCGGTTTTGAAATCGCTCGACTATTTTTTCACAAAACTACGCGATGACGTGCCCAACTCTGTTCCTATAAGTACACACCGAAACACATAGTAAAATGTGTATTGAACAGGCGCGGATTTAGAGGGGGCGCATCTGGCGCGCGCCACCTGTTCGCCCTTTTATGCAAGACCAAAAAATAAATTTGCGCCCCCCGGTTTAGTCTAGTAATTTATACTGTTGGTGCCCCGGGGTTCAATATTTTCAGGATCCGTGCCTGTTGAATTATCGAAGACACAGACATATATTGAACATGGAACAAGGGTAGTAAGAATGGCGATTCGTTCATTAGTATAAAATATACAATAAATCTCCAGGTCTTGCGGTTAAATACGGCTTGCAATGCCTCATAACTTGTCTGGTACATCGGTTTTAGGTCTCTGAGCAAGGTGTCGTTCCATAACAGCCTTTGACATCCCCTACCTTTTTTGTCCCGTGATTGCCACTCTACTTGGTACATTTTCTGTTGCCATGCGGACAACATGTCCGAACCAGGAAAGTCTTTTTTTTTCGCCAAAGAAACGTCTTGGGATTTGGTGGGCATGCTCGCTTTAGTAACTTTTCTGTGCTCACTTTATCTTCCCAGGTGAAGCATAGGATTCGTCAAAGGCACCGGTTGTAGAAGGAAGCAATTCTATTATCTTCTCTGATTGTGAGATATCATATTTCGTTGCTGTATAGCACACGGCTGTTTACGCCAGACCCCTTTATTTTGTTTTCGAGGTGGTTAATCCCTTGCCGAGGACCGCAACGCGCTTCCTCTTTTTTATTGACATAAGCTTCTTATCTGCAGACTTACAGAATCATGAATTTTCCCTTATTTTGATCTTTACCTGATGATTGAAATGGGTTGCCCCATGTGAATTTTAATAATTCTTTAAGTAAATATATTTTCAATATGTTCTTAAACCGGCTATGTATTCCATTAACCCCTCCATTTCGATTAATATATTAAAATCAAGCATAAAAATCATAGCAAAAACGTATTTACTTTATTTGAAAAATGATGATTTTAGTGATTTTTGAATTTCGTTTTATCAAACTAAACCATAACATAAATGAACAATTTTTATATCTTATGATTCAGCATTTATTCGTCTTTATTTTGATATAAAATATCGTATGGTCACAACAATAATAATTATTTTATCTTAGTATAACTGCATTGCATTTTCAGAATTCACCGTCCTTAGTTCTGAAATTATTCAAAATACATAACATAATAATCATAAGTTGACTGAAATGGGCCATAGTCATACCCTATACAACTATTAATATGTTAAAAACTACAAATATTGTTGCTTTTCGATGGCAAACGTTTTTTCATGTTTTTTTTTTAATTAATTATAATTTAAGATGTATTTAATACATATTTTAAAGCCCTAGATGACATGAATTATATAGGTCTGGAAATAGTATCTGCTAAAGGGAAATCATTAGCTAAGTGAATTGCAATTTATCCCAGTGGTCCTGTGGAAAAATGAATTGAAGTCGTTTTTATAAATGCATTCATTTGTAAGCGGATTATGAAACACGATGCAAAGGTGCCTTTGTGGCAATAAATGTGTATGAATTAAACAGGCATCAAAGCATAATCATCCCTTTGAGCTGGATCATTAATCATCTTGCCTTTTAAACGCTCTTTGAAATCAAATACAAAGCTTGAATTTTATAAGAGCATCATTTTAAACTAAAGGAATGTTTTCCAATACGCAGAACAGACTCGATTTACAGTGATATTCTTTATGAATCTTTAGTTAATGAGTGTGTATTTTTCTTGTTACCTGGTCGATTTTTACCTGGTCGATTTGGACATTTATTGCAATGGAGCAGATATATGACTTATACCATTAGAAAAAGCTTATCTAGAACTGTAACATATGTTAATTGCAGAATAATTGACATGGGGCAACTATTTTAAAACACAGTGTAAAGATAGTCGAAAATCAAGAATTTTACTGAATTGTAGGCATAAACAGCACAAAACGTGCATGGGTAATCCTTATGTAAATAAAAAGTGGGGTTGCTAAAATGTGAGGCATCGGCGACAGCAAAAAACTAAAAGGGTCAATTTTGAGTGAGAATAAACAGCCGTGAGCAGGGTAGAAACAATCACTGAATAATCTGAGGCGTGCACCGGGCGAGATTTTCTTGTTTTTTAACATTGGGCGGAAGTCATTGTAAGCTGCCGAAGCCTTTCATATTCGACCGTCTAATTCAGTGACTTCCGTTGTATGAGGGCGTGCTTCCCAGGTATGTGAAGTCAGCTACATTTTCTTGTGGTTCGCTGCCCAGTATGTCCATATTTATATTTTCATGTTTATTCTTCACATGCATTGTTTTAGTTGTTTTAACATTGATTGGAAGTCCAGCCTTGGCACCTCTTGCTGCAACTTCGTCAGTTGCCCTTTGGTACTGTTCTCCCGTGTTACCAAACAGGGCTATATCGTCTGTCAACGTCAAGTCGGACAACTTCTTCTCCTGATATCGCGAGCTTGTTCTTTTCTCTAGAACAATGCCGAATTGATTTTTGTATAAGCTATGCTTAAGGACATAGTCTAACAATATTAATATCAAGAGATGCGAATATATGCATCCTTTTCTCACACCGGCTGTTATCTCCATCCATCCTGTTTTTTTTTCACAATCAATCTGCACAACGAACTCGGACCTTTCATCTGAATTTCTTACAGGGGTATACAGGAGTAAAAATGCCAGTCGCACCCGCCCGTCTAGCTAAAAAATAAGTCGCGCGAGGGAATCGTTAGTCGCGCGGCTTTCCACGAAATTTATCGTATATATGAAAGGTCGTATTTGATAGGTATCATGCGTTTAAAAAAATACCCCGCCACACACGAAATGGGTTGGGCATAACCTATATTTTTATTCAAATATTGCGAGCGTCGTAGGTGCGAGCCCACATAATATCCTACTTGAGAGTTTGACAGTATCATAATTAAATAGATACCATAAAATATTTATGACATTTGTTATGGGACATACGTTTCTTTACGGTTGATGACCGGTTTCAAATACCGATATATATCCTTTTATGTCACAGCATGGAATGATACGCTCACATTGCGAGTATGAAATAGCATTAACCAAAACTATCACCATATGTTCATTAATGGTGTAAAGCAAGTGATGTTTATTTCGATAATGTAAGCATTTGACCAGGATGCACCTGAATAAAGGCAAGTGTTATGCGAGCGCTGTACGCGCGAGTTTAAAACAAAAGTAGTCATAAATATACTTTGAATCGTGTAAATCATCGGTTTTCTATGGATAGCAACTTATATTCATTACCTTAAAATTTCATAAACGTTGGAAAGTGAGTCGCACGCCGCGCGCACAACTTTGAAATTCTAGTCACATGGCCGAAAAGTTTATCTTGATTAGTGTCTGGAATTCTATAACGTTTCGATGATCTGCCGTGGTGGATATATCTGGTCGGCGCATAATCTTCCTGGTCTAAAGCCAGGTTTGTTTTCTTTCAGTTGACTGTCTATGGCACCCTTGAATCGGTTGAGGTAGAAGGAGCAAAACACGTTTCCTGCTACACTAAGTAACGTGATGCCCCTGTTGTTAGAGTAGATCGTGAGGTCTCTTTTTTGGGCAACTTAATAATTACACATTTTGTTCCAGCCTTTGTGGGGGTTATCATTGTTCCATACTGTTTGCATATTCTTGTTAGCTATTCTTTTATTTTCCGCCCGATTTTAGCATTGTACCAGTTATCATCTCCTGCAGCTTTTTTATACATTTCCTTATTTCTTCTTCATTAAGATCTGACAAATCTATGTGTAGTGTGTCCCATTCTGGTTGCATGTTGGTAATTTATGTTGATGGTGGGTCTGGATTATGCAATTCACCGACGAACTCGATCCATCGTTCCATTCTTCCTTCTTCATCTCCGATGATATAACCATTTTTATTTTTGACTAGCCTGGTTGAAGTTTGCGTTTTTGCTGTCAGTTGTGTCGCTTTCTTGAAAAGTTCTCTTAGGTTTCCCTCCTTCGATGCCTCTTCTAGCTCTGTTGCTTTATGTTCATACCATGTTTCTTTGTCTTTTTTGGCGCTTTGTTTGACCTTGTTAACTATTTCTTTGTATTTATATTTGAATTGTTCGCTTTTTGTGTTTGATTTCTCTCTTTAGGTTGACTTATTTACTCTGATAGGAATTTTGTTGTTTTGAATAGCCACTGTTTGTTTGATTTTGCCTTGAAACTTACAGAAGTTTCAGTGTTTTCTCTGACTGCGGTCTTAAATTCTTGCCATTCTCGTTCAACATCTTCTTCCTTATCAAGGTAGGTGAGTGTATCGAACCGCTTACTTATTTTAATCGCATATTTAGCTTGATTTTCTGTCACAAGTAGAGCTTCTGCGTTAAGTTATAGCGAGCTTTAGGCCGATTTTGGCTTACATATGCAAGCTCTCACGAAAATTTGGCAGGGATCCTCTCCACTTCTTATTGATCAGTACATAGTCCATCTGGTTTTGCGTATTCCCGTCTGGTTATGACCATATTGTTTTGTGAATGTTCTTATGCCAAAATACTGTGCCGCCAACAAGAGGTTTTATTCTGCATTAAACTCTAGTAATCTTGGACCATTGTTGTCTCTTGTATCATTGCTTTGTGGTCCCATTACTTTCTGCAAGCTAGTCGTATCCTTTCCGACTTTTGCGTTCAAATCTCCGACTATTGTTATTACATCGTGCTTTGGTCATTTGTCGCTGAAGTAAAGGATCTGTTCGTAAAACGTTTATTTTTCACATTACTACGCCTCTTCGGTCGGTACATATAAATCTCATAGTTACTATTCTATCTGAAATTCTTTCGTAACCCATAATACATGATGCTATTTTATTGGATACAGCTATTGCAACACCTCGCCTATGTGTGGTATGTATGGTGTATCCGGAACTCAGGAAACGATAGCCGTTCAGAAAATATTAAGCTTTAAACACGAAAATACCCGCTCATAATCACCGTTTAAAATCGCCTAGGAGAAAACCACTGCAAAGCATGACGTAAATGTCCTCATCTATTCATTGAAGGAGAGGCACATAAATGAGAGGCATTTTGTGCGTGAGTAGAGCTCCCTTTAAAAGAACATGTGATATAAAATCAATACTAGCAATGCATTGAGTACCCGAATATGCTTTTAAATGATAAAAACCAAGATTGATAAATACCAATGCATTAGACTTTAGCAAAACATGTAACTCATTAAAACATGACAAATAGTTTACTAATTTATAAACCTCTTTTGAGGAAAAGAATCATGTAAACATATTGCTATTTATTACGTCGCAAATGTTTGTGAAAAATATTGATAATTGATATAGTCGGTTTTTGCATAGTAAGAAAACATTTTGTTAGGAATTGATCGCAGATACATGTGCTCTATGATCATTTTATCCATCTAGTTACTATATTTCTCTCTTTAAGTAACACTCTATATACATGTTTATAAATTGGCTACTGTTTCCTAACCTTAAGGATGTTATTGAGAAATAAAGCTATAAAATGTGACCTGGGATGAATATACAGGGAGTATAAACTAGACCGATGTTTAGAAAAATATTCCTAGGTTTACCTTAGCAAAAACATCAAAATAATTTTTCGGCAATGTGTGCAAATTTCACTTTGATCGTAAAGTATGGAAAAGTTGACACAAATACTAATTTATATCTGTTGTCCTTGCAATTAGTTTATTTGAAGCTTGATATATATGATAAATGTCAACATATAACTTAAAGTGAGCATTTGTCGGGGAAAACGTAGATAACGTAGATAAAAAGTATAGAAGTCTCGAATAGGTTTCTTTTCTATGTATATTTATCCCGGATGTAATTTGAAACTCAACATTCCAGTCTTGTTTATGCTATGAATTTCATCATTTAAATCATTTAATGTTCGATCACATTTTGCTAATAGGAATTCATGCCAATATGACTGCTTGTTAATTAGATTGAGAGGGGTGTTTTGTGGAATATATTGATATTGCACTCATACACAAATATATTGTTAGAATCTAGATAAAAATATAATACATATAGATTACCTATATTTTACATTAGAAAGAATGCAATAGTCAATTTATCATCTTTTGCATGCATAAAACTCATAGCAAATGGTAATGGAAAAATATTAATAACCTAGCTCTCACACAACAAGTCGAAGACCATTCAACATACTATATATTAATATATTTCGGGATTTTGAATCTAAATTTAGCTAAATGCGTTTTTCTTAAATATTTTCATGATGAAACCGAGAACGTAATATGAAAAACAAAAAATGGGCTTTAATTCATAATGATTTGTATATAAACTATAAACTAAAATATGAATAAGAATAATCATGTGTATAATTTTTTAAATTTTCCTCAAAGATTTTAAAGGAATTTTTGACTATTTTTTTCTGCATGATATACATACATATTTTGTTTTTTTGACTTTCCATGGTTATCTATCAGATGCATAGTGATTCGAGCGGTTTCATGTAAACCATATAATGTTTATAAATTAAATTGAAGAGGCTTTCTACATCGCAGATAAGTTTCATATGAATGATTTTAGAAAAACAGGTTCAATATATGTTCATTGAGCATGAGTTAAATAAGTGGATATTCACTGTAGATAGAATTATATTCAATTCGAAAATCGGAATGACTTCTCGATATGACAATTTATTTGAGTATCGTACAAAAATAGCAGCTCCCAAGCTGTCATTACTCTGTCATGCTTCATGGATTGTTTCGAGTAAAGTCAAGTGAAGCTTTGTGCAGTTGAGGAAAGATTTGGTGCTTGCTTTTAGATCACGGGAAATCCTCCTTTGACATGTATTAGGTATGAAGGCTACCGATTGAGTTACCGAAAAATGAATCTATTAATAGTAATTTCTTTAGAGAGCTTTATAATAACGCACATTTGGTGACTAAATGGGAATGTTTAGATGTAAGATTATTTAGTTAATGGTAAACCAGTTACCACTTTTCCTTATAGTATGATATGCAGATATATTATTTCATAGCCAGCTGAGTTATTGCTGATGAACTGAGAATTTTAATAACATTAAACTTAAATCATGCTTATACCACGTATTCTTTTTAGACGCAACTGTTATCGTTTAGGGTTGTATTAACCTGTTCTAAAAGAACCCTATGTTAGAACCGGTTAAAAACAACTTTTCTTCTTTCTTCTGTTGGATGCTCCGTTTTGCCAACTTTATCCTAATATATTTCACCAAATGTCTCTATATCTAGCTATGCTTTGGGATTTTTCTATGGCGTTAATATCCTTCAATTTGAGTTGTTTCTTAACTGGTTTTAACGCTTCTTTTAGAGCTTTTTGGGATGGTGAAACCTCAGGCAATCTACACACACGTCCGAAAAATGATAACCTGTGTTTAGTAATTTGTGTTGACCAGGGTTTGGTTCCTGTTATTTCATACAGTTTCTGATTTGATGGCCAGTTTTGTTGTCTGTGCATCGGAAACCGAAGATCCTTCGTAGTATTTGTCCTTGGAAGACGTCTATTTCGTTTTCTTGTTTTTGCGTAAGACCCCAGATCTCCGTGTTGTACAGGAATATGCTTTCTACGAGTGCTCTGAAGACTTGTATTTTACACTCTTTTGACGTTTTCTGGTTTCGTATGATAGGTTTGAGGTCGCAGATGGCTTTGTTTGCTAGAGTTTTTCTGTATTTGATGTCTTCTTCTGTTACTAGCTTGCTTTCTACAAGTTTACATTCCTTCCAGTCCTGTTTTGAATTCTTGGATATTTTGTAATTCTCTGTTTTTTGACTCGTTTACGAGGAGGTTTCTTTCTTTGAGAACTTCTGGCCCTACTTTTTCAATGCGTTGTAGGTCTTTTTGTCCCCTGGATCCCCAGCTTATGTCATTTGCATATTGTTGATCTAAGCAGAAATTGTCGTTTGATGGTGTTGTCGCGTAGAGATGACTTGGAGGGCTTTGTTTTCTGTGCATTTGCGTTTTTTTTTTCGGCGATTGTCAGTGAGACTGCTAGGTAGATTATACAGAATAACGCGTTAGCGGCATCTCCCTGTGGAGATCCCTTTCTGGATTCAAAGAGCTTTACTATTTTGTCTTCTAGTTTGACTGCTAGTTGTACGTCATTTAGTCGTTTCTAAAATTAATACGGGAATAGTTAGTCCAAAAAATATTTAATTTTATACTTTATAAACATCACGTGACAAAATGGCTAAGGTGGAGCATGTTATCGCTGATTCTGCAGCATTTATTAAGAATGCTGCCTTAAAGGTAATCATTAATAAAACATTAGAAACAAAAAAAATAATAAGCATGTATTTGAAATAAGTGCTTCCCAATGGCCTGACTTGATTAGTGTGTATGACACTAAAACCTGAGCGATAATATAAGATTTATGGAGTTACATGATGTGCATTTCTTCCAGACCAGTATACGTCGCGTAATAGTTCCGTCCCCCAAACAATAAGGGATTCTAGCGATGTGATTGGACGAGAAATTTTATTTCCTAGATTCTCCCCCAAAACATTGAAAAATAAATAGCTTCTGATTGGTCAATCGTGAAGTTGAAGGAAAGACTTCAAAGAGGTCCTCGAGAATATACGACTACGAGGAACTCGTTTTCTTCGCATTGTCCGCTATGAGACCGAAAAGGTCCGGAGTTATCGAACAGGACAGTCTTTCTACCCGGAAGTAAATACATGTAGTAGTGTATTATCCCTTCGGAACAGGACGCGTATTCTCGGATCACCTAACCTTACAAGGTCCAGATGTGATTGGATGATTGATCTTGATCTTGATTCAGTAAGGTGAGACGTCATTCGACATTCCTTTACCACGCATTGCCTAAAATTAAATCATTGTTTTTTCGGATGTTATTTGAAAAGGACTCGAGCTGCTCTGGTGCTATGTCACAACCTTTGAATGCAATACTGGGTAGGGTATTCCAATCCACTATAGTATTTGGTATGAAGCTATATTTATACACATCAGTTGTATATCTGTTGAGATTTACTAATTACAACATGTTAAGTCTTGTATTCGAAGCTCACATATTTTTAGCCGCTTCGCATGTCAATATACATTACGTATACAGGGATAATTCTGGGATTTTCGGGTTGTGCGCCGATGGCGCACTGTCCAAATTTGTGTGCGCCATTTTAGAGAGATGTGCGCCATATGTATACTGGATATGTATTATTTACATGTACAGGATATATGCACCAAACATCACATATTTCGTCAGGATGTGTCATTTTTGAGTGTTAAATATTAACACATTAATTGTAAGACTGGCAGGTATGTTACGCTGATGCTGATGCGAGCGCCGAAGTCGCGAGCGAAAAAAATATACAGCATTTTATTGTAAATTTATGTAAGTGAACAACAATTTATGTAAGTGAACAATAAAAAACTTAAAAGAGAAAAAGTGCCTCTCCGAAAGAAAATAAGTCAAAAGATGCAGAAATCCCAAGCATGTGTCACTTTGCAAATCAAAATGAACTCTAGATTGAACAGTGAACTGTATGGAAAAAAAGTTTAGACTGATCCCTTCCCTTTACACGATGTCACACCTTAATCAATCTATATATGGCTAATCAAACGCGGGAGGCAATGGTCTGTCTCAGCCTCATATATCATATATCAAATTCGCCTCTTATAATCAGAAAGCCACCGAATTTTCGAGATTGCAGTTGTTTAACATATTAATTGTAAATCATTATAATTTTCTTTTACACAAATATATCAAACAAGTTATATGAAAATGGCGCACATGCACATTTTTCGTGCGCCTTTCTAGAAAACCGTGCGCCATTACGGCGCACAGTCAAAATTGTTATGCGCCGTATATGTAAAGTGTGCGCCATGGCGCACATGGCGCACGCTAGAATTATCCCTGCGTATACAACATGACAAAATATGCTTGCAAAATAAGAATAAATTTGGGTAAACATTTGTCAACAAGGCTCCCACCCAAAAGTTGGGGCCAGATATAGTTCATCCTGTTCCAAACGCATATAAAATCTCGTATATAGACCCTGTCACTAAATGCACATATTGG